>ML994610.1:3665860-3858978 GCA_010093925.1 Zopfia rhizophila CBS 207.26
GTGAGATGTTGGCTGGAGGCAGGATTTAAGCGCCCAACGGAGCTCTATAACGCCCCAAAACTCTCTCTAGAGACTATCGAGCAAGTATACAAGCTCTGCGAATGGGATTCGGACGAATAGGCAAATTTCCTAATCGGGTAACCTCTAAGATGTACTCCGCAATAGATCTAATCAATCAATCAATCAATTTCCAATTCAATTGGGCCTATTTTTTCGAATCAATCAATCAATCCAATTGACGACCCCATTTTTGATCAATCAATTCAATTGGCGCCGCGATAATTGATTGAATTGATTGTTAGCAACTCTAGAGGTCATATATTGGTAGCTGGAAGTACTCATAAATATTGTCTTGAACGATTGATTCGATTTAATTGAATTACCTGAAGCTGTAGAGACTGTGTTCATATGTGCATGTTCCCAATTACGTAACCCCTTAATGATTCGTTCTGGTGCATCCACATTCAGGCATCCACGTGTTTCTGACGTGGCGAGATTGCCGTGCCAACAGTTTTAATGCCAGAGACCTCCATAACGTGTTTTTGGATTGTATGCTGATGATAGTTTTCTTTGTCCTCGGGCGGTATAACACTAGCTTGAAAAGCAAGCTCTGGCTATAGATTACCCTTCTCTTCAGAGCTACACTGATCGATATAGCTTGCGATTGCATTCGCGTCCGAGTTTGTAAGCTCATGAAGACCTCTACGTGTATCTGGATTATCCAAGTTCTATAATCGACAAGGACGTTTACTAGCAAGGATTCGAGAACACAATGACGTTGGTATTCCAGATTGCTCTTCAATATCCTTGAAAGTGCAGTCTATATCCTTTTACTGGCAGAAGTATAGCACAGAAAAAAACGTTGGCGCGTTGTGGTGTCTTGAGTTGATCGTGGGATCTCTTGTCTTCTGGTGCGACGACGGCAGGTGGAGTATTGAAACGCTTTCTTTTACGCGTGTCGGGCATTGTAGAAGGGCGAATTCAGATCAAATTTGGCGTGAAAACATGTGTACATTGATCTAACTACGCTTCGTGTTGATAGTTTGAGTGCACGAGCCATAAGCGCTTAAATTCCGACAATCCTTGGCCATGAGAGAGGGGCTACACTTAAGGCGCAAGAATGCGCACGGATAATAGAATACACCAATTGATACGGCCTGTTGTATAGAAACCAATGTATATTATTTTTTTCTGCCCATGATGCTCTCCCAACACCCAAACTCGTCATCTTTACGGCTCAACCTTTGGCACCAGTGCACTCCCAGCCTCAATTTTCTGCAGTGTTTGATTTGGGATCGAGCGAAATAGATGCATAGCGAGTCGACACTCGAGAAAGGCCAGCAGGTCCGCCCACCTCGAATGGATTCCCCGCTAATCCCTTTATAGCGTTAAGAACATTAACTACTCATCAGACTTGTCAACAAGTAAGTCACTTGCCAAGACTTGCTTGCTTACTTCTTATATAATCAATCAAGCAAGTTCTCAGGGTCTTACTTGCTTGCTTGCTTGCTCCTACTTGGTAGTGAGGCTATTCAGCTACGTGCAGGAGCAACTTTCGTGATAGTTTTTTGGTGTTGTAGTAGGGTTGAATTTGACAAAGTAGGCTTACTAAGGCTCGGCCAGCTAGTAGCAAATCCATCACTGCAATCCTTAATGAGGCTCAAATTAATTGATAACTCTTCATCTCATTAATCACCATCTTTATCCATCTAAAATTAATGTTGAAAAATATTTAATAACCTCAATTAAGCCTTCTAGCAGCACGTCAGCCAAGTTTCAGCCCCTCTCTACCCACTGTTGCCATCTCTAAGGCTGCCAGCACATCCACCCACACATCTACCAATAATACCAAATATAGTACAAATGATGACGCTTTTAGTAATAATTATAAAGAAATTAACTAAAAAGGGCTTTTAGACTTATAGAAAGTGCAAGTATACTAAAGAGAACTTTAAGCTAAATATATTAATATGGGTATTACTACTAAAGTTGTACTAATTCTAATAAAATCTTCTAAATTTATTGTTAATACTATTAGCATAAACTTATTAATATGAGAAGACTTAGTAAGTATAATATTACTAATACTACTAGTTTAACTACTATATATTTTAAAAAGTAATTTTCTAACTATAAATTTAACAAAAATAAAAAACTTCAATTTGTAATTAAAAAAGGTCAATAATTCTTCGTATAATAAGTAATAAAAAAGTATTTACTAAAATTTATATTGTAATGGAGTAGAGTAGGTATTACATTACTCCAATAGTTTTACTCGATGCAAATGAATAGAATAGAATAGTTAATTAAACTGTTCTATTAAAGAAGGTTGAATGAATGTTGTTAGATAGGTTTTTTTTTTTTTTGATTATTCAAATGAGGTTCACTCGCTTCTCCTTTTTCTTCAAGACCCTTTCGGACTAAATAAACTCCGTTTCCAATTGATGTGGTGGATTCCTCCACTACATGCCTCTTCTGCTTATTAGCTTGGCCCCATCAAGCTATCACAAAACTCTACCCCCTTCAAATACCCTTTGAAAAGCATAACTCCACTCCCTCTCTTATACTAGCAATTTAACGTCCTTTACAGCTACTTCTTCAAGCCAGCATCTGTAAAGAAAAGAAAACTCCCTACTATACGACTCTTAAGGATCATTCTCTTTTAATGAAGAATTGAAAACTCAGGAAAATACGAAAAGGAATCGAAAACTAAGCAAATGCAAAAAGGAATCAAAAGCCAAGTACAAAAAGTTTTCAAAAGAATACATTCTCTCCCTCCCCCATTCAAAAACTCAACTGTCTCTTAGTTAAGCAAATGACGATCGAGCTCCTTCATCCACTCCCTTCTCTTCCATCCATAGTGTGCGGTTTTGAGGGGATCGCGCTCTTTAGACTACTTTCGCCTGATTTCTGCAAGCAGCCATGTCACTCTATTGTACGACGGTAAATCGAATATCCAACCTTATAGGTTCATCTCGGTGCCAAATGCAAGTAAAGTTCTATTCTAGTGTACCAATCTTATTCAAACCAACTTGTTAATTAATAGATAGTCCTAATAGCCATAGGTAGTCTTGCCACATCCCTAGCACCTAAACAATACTCGCGCCATTAATTGGTCGCCTCGATATCCATTCTAATTCAGCATAAATAACTAGTTTCCATACAACTAATATAACTGGCTTCGCAGTTCCGTTTCGCTGATTATTAGTGGAGTTCCTAATAGTAGCTATTTTTAATTCTCAAGTTATGATAGCTTCTCAGAACGCATAAACTAAATATTAGTATCTAAGTTCAGCATTTGGGCTTTACTTTCGACTTAGACTCGTCTTTAAAGGTACTTTACAATCTTCTAGTGTTTCAAATGTAAAGGCTCGTTTAATCTCAAATTAAAATGCTTCAAAACCTTCTGAGCATAGTGCTTTAGCAGTTCTTTTACAAGGTAATATTCTTTCCTTCCTTCCTCAATCATTCCAGCCTAAATACACTTCTCACACTTAATTGAAAACTTTTCAAGGTATCGTTGGACATCAAGTTAAGTAGTACTCTAGCATTTAAAAAGCTACATTTCAAAGAATTCCTCTCGCTCTTCGCGCTAAATGCTATCAGTCTTACAAAACTTCTTCTTAAGGTCCATTTGGAGTATGCTTCATTCTTCCTCTTTTACTACCTTCTTATACTCCTTTAAGTATTGTATGATCTCCTTTTGACAAGGCTTATAGAAAAGCAACACCTTTTTAATTCGCTCTCTGTCCTTCTATCCATAATACTATAAGAAGTCATTAAAGTTATTTAAGAAGTTGCTCACGTTCTTCCCATCAAAACAAGGAAGTTTGTCCTACGGAAACGGCGCTAGATAGGTAACATACGTCGGCTACTGCAAACTCCTATTAAAATCCTTAAGAACATTACCCAAGTTCTAGAAAGCTTCTGCCATAGCACCTTAGTAAGAGTTCTATATTACTAGCTAAGAATTCTACTTTATCTAAGGATTTAGTATCGTTTGAGAATTTTGCTTCATTTAAGGATTCTTCTTCAAGTCTAGAGTCTTGGTCCAATATCTCTTCTAAGGACTCTCTGAGCCTAGATTAATCATTAATCAAACTAGTTTCAAGTAAAAGAAATTTTGAAAGATAATCAAAAGAGCTGTAAAAGCAAGAAGCAATAGAAAAAAAGCAATTACAATAAAAAGTGCAAAAAGTACGTCTACTACAAGAAGAAACGCTGGTTTTGAGCTCTTGTAGCTCTCAAAAGACTTAATAAACGTTTGGAAAAGAGATAAGAATAGTATAAAACTACTCAACTATAGATCCTAATTAACTGATGCTGATCTGACTTTAGCCTGTAATACTAATACTACTAAAAATACTACCTAGTTACTATCTACTATTTAAATACTGTTTGCTATCTAGATACTATCTACTATCTAGATATTATCTGCTATCTACATACTGTCTACTATCTAATTCTAATTCTAATTCTACTAATACTTATGTCTTTACTACTCTTTTGCACCCTGACCCTCTTTCAATTCTTAATTAAGTTTAGCCAAAGTTCCTTTTCTTTCTCAAACTACTATTATCTAATAATTCCTGATTTAGATAATTTATATAGTGTTTCTAACTATTTCTAGTCTTTTAATAACTCTTAGGCAGTCTCTGCTTCCACACACAAATTAGAGATATACTAGAGCTTTCTAGTAACTATATAACTAACTCTATAGAGCTATCTTAAAAGTTACTAATTACTAATATTAAACACCTCTTTATTTTCTTTATTTTAAACTACTTTTAGTAAACTCTCTTAAAGTCTTAATAGCTCTTACTTCTAATTATAAGTCGAAATCCTGTCTGTTATAATATAGTCTTATTATATACTAATATGCGTTTGTATTATAAACGCTTGCTAATATCTATTACTACTACTAATATCTATTCTATTACTACTAACATTTGTTCTGTTACTAATGTTTATTCTATTACTAATATTTATTTTATTATTAATATCTATTTTATTACTAATGTCTATTTTATTATTAATATCTATTTTATTACTAATATCTATTTTATTACTAATATCTATTTTATTACTAATATCTATTTTATTACTAATATCTATTTTATTACTACTATTTATTTTATTACTAATATCTATTCTATTACTACTATTTATTCTATTACTATTATCTATTTTGTTGCTACTATTTATTCTATTACTACTACTATTATTTTATTACTACTATTTATTTTATTACTACTATTTATTTTATTACTATATTTATTTTATTACTACTATTTATTTTATTACTACTATTTATTTTATTACTATTATTTATTTTATTATTTTAGTTATAACTATTTTTATAAAGCTTTTTTGAGTTTACGTAGTAATTTTTATAGTTTTATATAATAGTCTCTTATATACTTACTTAATAGAAAATTCTAAAGTCTAAAGTTATTATAAAATTTAGGTATTATAGTATGGTCCTATATGGACTATTATTTCTAAACTTATTTAAATTAAATATTATATAAAGTTTTTATATAAACTATATAGACCCCTTTACCTCTAAAACTTTATATATATTTTATTTATAATTTCTATATATAGTTTAGTAAGCTATATCTTATAATTTATCTTATATTATATATTATTATTATAGTTATTAACTTTATCTATACTCTGTTACCTTTTAATATTATGTAGCTTTACTTTTTATATATTAGCTCTATAACCCCTACTAGTCCTATAAAATAAAAATAAATTCCTATAATTTATATAAAAATAATTATAAAAATAGCTAGACTATATTATAGTTTTTTATAGTATTTATAAAGACTAATTATAGTAACTTACTACTACTATAATAAAAATAATAGACTTTTATAAGTAAATTATAATACTTAAGAGAGTTTATAGCTATTAAAAAATAAAGTTATAGAAAGTCTAAAAGTAAATTATAAATCTATATATATAGCTATAGTCTAGAAGCCTAATATCTATTATTTTTATTATTTCTACTATTTTTATTTTTATTTTTATTTTTATTTTTATTTTTATTTTTATTTTTATTTTTATTTTTATTACTATTCTAATTAAAACTAAACTGCTTATAACTATCTCTTTTTTATTTACTTTTATTCTATTTTTAACTTGTACTTTTTTTAAATGTTTACTTAACTTTAATAGGTTTAGTAGTAACTAAAATAACTTTTAATACTTTATAATATAAATCTATATAAAGATAACTATAAATTAAAACTATTTTTCTACTACTAACTTTTATATAGCTTATGTAAATAGACGACTTAAAGGTATACTATATAAGTAAGTTTTTTTATATATTACTAATAGTATTTACTATTTACTAGACTATTTTATAATACTAGAAATTTTAGAGTAAGCTTATAAAGACCTAAATTAAGCTTATAATATCTAATAGAATTTATTTAAACTCTACTAAAAGAACTAAGAATTTAGTGCCTTCCTAGTAGAATTCTAATAATTAGTTCTTAAATTTAATTTATCTAAAAACTCTCTACTAACCCTTCTAAAGAATGTTATCTCTAAGAAATTATAAAATATATTACTTTATAATTTATTATTAAACTACTAGTACTATCTAATAATCTGCTATTTATAAAATCTTAAAAACTATTACTATTATTATAACCTAATTACTTTTGTAAGTAGCTATAAGGTTTATAACTTTTAGTTTATAATTTAAAAATATATTACTTTTCTACTAACAGCTGTTTCTACTATTAAATTTATAAATCTAAGCTATTACTATTAACTGAATTTCTTCAGCTAGAGTTATAAGAAATGCCGTGAATACTATTACTATAGCTTAAAAAGCTATTTTATTATCTACTACTCTTATTCTAATATCTATTAGTTCTAAAGTATTTTTATTTATATACTATTTAGTTTACTATTTCTATTTCTTATTTATTTTTCTACTTATTTTTATACTCTACTATATTCTTTATTATGTAGTTTAGTAAAAGCTTTAAGTTATAATTAAGTTACACTTTAGTTTTAAAACTATACTTTTATAAAATCTCTACTATTACTATTTATAAGATATTAATTAAGAAAGAGTTTAATTTATAATTCTATACTTTTATATTACTTACTAAACTAATCTTTATTACTACTAAATACTTAATATAGTTTATTAGTTATATTATTATTATTTATAGCCTTATTAATAGCAGAGCTAAAGAAGATTTTGTTAACTAAAATTAGGTTATTTCTATAAACTTCTAGCTAAAACAGCTAAAGAGACTATTCTATCTTAATATTATAAATAAAACTAAGTTTTATAGTAAATCTATTACTTTATATATTACTATAAGACTTTATATTAATAACTATACTAAAATAATTTGTTTATTTATAACTATTTTAGGGTTATACTCTATTATGCTAAAAGTATACTAGCTATAATACTATAACCCTTAAATTAACTAAGCTATAAATATTTTTATATTTAATAACTTATTTTATTATAATTATTATAAAATTCTATTTATTTTAGTATAGACCTATAGAGTTATCTCTATTTTATAGAAATTAATTTCTAAATTCTACTATAACTAGGAGGACTATAGGAAATTAAATGTTTATTTTATATTTCTAAAAGCTTATTTTATGTACTGCTAGAATCTACTCTCTAAAGAGTACCTAAAGTAGACTAATAAAAGGCTACTAATATAAAAAAGTTTTTAATACCTTAAACACTAATATTTTCTACGTGTATAAGGTAGTTTATTAATATAATTAATTTATAACCCCCCTAAAATAGCTCCGCGTAGGAGAATTGACGACAATTTTATTAATAAAATTAATAAGTCTTAAAATTAAAAAGAGCTAGCTTTTCTAATACTGCTATACTATCTAATTAAAAACTACTATTTATTAAAAACCTAAATAACTATAGTATCCTAAACTTACTAGAAGAAGTAAATAAATAGAGTTTTATATAACTATTTTAGCTTTTTTTCCCAAACGAGCTAATTAATAGGCTTTATATATATATTAATTATAATATAAAGTAAATATGCGCTAGGAAGTTATTATAAAAGATTAATAATAATTAGCAGGATTTAAAATACAGTTAAAGATTTTAAAAGCTTATATATAGAAAAGAGTTATACACTTATTTTACTATACTTATATATATAAGAATATATAAAGAAGCTAGGATAGAGAATTACTGGAGAAATAAGCATAGTTTTAGAGTAAAACACTACGTTAGGGACTATATCTTAAGAATTTAATTTAAATAGATAGATCGCTATTTCTATTATATAAGCCTAAAAGAAAAAGGCTAGGAACTATTTAAAACTATATTTAAAAGAGTTTAAAAGCTTTCTGAATATCTAAGGGCTTATTTTTAGTAATACTAGTAACTAGAAAAGTACCTAGCTATTAATAAGTCTATATAGAGATTTATAGACTATTCTAAAAAAATTACTATAATTCCCTATAAGGCTAATATAGTAGGATATAAGAATTAAATATTAGATAATAATAGCTATATATATAATTAGCTCTTTTATAGTAAAGATATAGTAAAGAGAAAAAATCCCTATTAATTAGATCTTTCTTAAGTAGCTAAAGGCTTTATATTTACTAAATTTATAATATTATATCTTACTTAGTCACTTAAATATAGTAAATATGTCTTATTACTTAATAATTTCTTTACTATAATTAAGCTATTAGAGAAGCTTAGAGAGGAGAGAATAAAAGCTATAGGAACTATTCAGACTACAAAAACGCCTTAAGAAGAAAAGAAGAAAAAGGAGGAAAAACAAGTACAAAAAAAAGTAACTTCTTAAGAAAATACCTAAAATTCAACTTCAGATAAGATGTTTTAGGGAGAATTTTAGAAAGAAACTTAGAATTATACTCTAGAGTTAGCTCTAAAAGGTAAGAATACTAAGAATATAAAAAAAAGCTTATATATAAGGGTTTTAATAAAGAACTCGTTAATATACGGCTATATAATATAAATAAGATTAAATAGGGTATGATCTTCTTTAAGGTTTAAAAAAAAAAACTATTAGCTAATTTACATAACGTAATAATAATATAGTTTTATTTATAACTATTATTAATAATAGTAAGTTAATATACTCTCCTTAGGTTAATTTACTAATTAATTAGTAAGTAAAACTATAGTACGTATAAGAAAGTACCTATCTAAAAGTAAAACTAAGATAATATAAATCTAAAAAGCTTTTAGAAATTTTATTAAAAAATAGCTTTTTATTTTTAAGCTTATTAACTTATATAATCGCTTTATAAACGCTGTTAATAGATTTAACTAGTTAAAATCTTATTATAGAACCCTTTAAGCTTATAGAAAGACTTAAAAGAGTCTCTTTTATCTATTACTAGATATTATATAAGTAAATAGCTTTAAGCTATTACTATATATAAAAAAGATAAAAGACTTTAGCTACTAGAAATACCTATTAAAGCTAGTTTTCTAGCTTTAAAAGAGATTAGTAAAGGCTCCTAATCTTAATTTTAATAGATCTTATATAATAGAGATAAATTACTAGTTAACTACTAATCATATTTTAGTAAAGCTCTATCCTTAAGGGAAAGTAAAAACGTGTGTATTTTATATAGCTAAGGGGCAGTATACTTAGAGTAAGAAAAAAACTATACTTAAAGAACTAAAAAATAGCAATCTTAATAGGCAGTTAAAGAGACTAAATAAAATATTATATAGCTATTTAATCTACTAGTAAGTTTTCTATAATTTTTTATAGCTATGCTGGTAAAAGCACTTATATACTATATAGCTCTTAGTAAATTAAATAGATATAGGTTTATTATAATACTAAGAAATTAACATATATAAAGTTCTACACATATTCTAATAGCTTTATGTATGAAATTGATCTCTTAGAGAGTATTTTTATTACTAGTTTTATTAATTATCTTTTATAAAATACTAAAGCTAATATAAATGTTAGAAGGCTAAGTATAGTAAAGTATACTATATATTAGAATTTTAAGTTACTTAAAGATACGTATAGTAAAGCTATATTATAAATTCTTAACTATTTTAAAGCCTAAAGTAGTTATTAAATCTATTTTAAGAAAGCTATCCAGCTAATATCCTTAAGAATCTAAAGTAAAGTAAACTAAAACTTCTATTTAGAAATTTTATACCTAACTCTAAATTAAAGCTAAAACCTATATTTAGATCTATTTCTTAAGAATTAGCCTTTACTAAATATAGTTAGCTCTAGTAACTTGAGCTGAATTTATCTAGTTAATAAAATTAATATAACCAAATAAATAGTAAATAATCTGGAATAAGTAATAGAAATTTTTAGCCTAAATTATAACTTATTTAGCGTGAATAGCGGATAGATTAATAGCTAAAACTAATTAAACTAATATTAAAACTAATACTAGAACTAATACCTAGAAATACTTATCTTTAAAAATATTAATTAAGAAGGCTTTTGTGGCTTCTTAAAAAGCGTTAAGAGCTATAACCTAAAGCTAGAAATTATTATTAAAGTCTCTAGTAATTTTATAAACTAGTTACTAGAATAAAAGATGCCTTAAAAAATGCTTTTAGTAATATTAATAATATTTAATCTTATAGAGCATAGTAGCTATAAATTATTAGCTTAACTTTAAAATTAAATTTTCTTTAAAAATACTAAAAGTAAAACTAAAAGAACTAGAAAAAACATATTATTTATTTTATGTCTATAATTATTACTAAGAGAATTAAGGCGTAGGGGTGGTAGAACTTAAGATTTATTACTAACTAAAAATACTAAAAACTATTTAAAACAGGTTTAAGGCTAAAGGATTATAAAGTATTAGTTATAATTAACTAATACTTAGACTAATACTAATAACTAATTTATAGAAGTAATAGTCTTGTGTGCTACTTTACTAGAAAGGTTTTTATAAAACTTCTTATAACTTTTACGTACAATCTACTTCATGTAGGCCGTAGTTAAGATATTAAGTAAATATTAGTTATAGTAAAATAACTAATAGTAAAGATAAATACTAAAGTAGGTATTAAAAAGTTAAAAAGCATTAAAGTTAAAAACACAAAAAATAAAAGTAAAGATAAAAGGAAAGATAAAAGTAAAAATAAAATAAAAGAGAAAATTTTAGTAAAGCGTAATCTAATTAGTTACTTAGTATATAAACTATTTACTTACTAAACTTTATTCTACTATTCTATTAATATTAATGCATATTAATTTTACTAAAATAATCTTTATAAGTTCCTATTTCTTATAAAACTAATATTTAGACTAATATATTTATTTAGGGATATCTTATTTATTAATTATTTATTATATTTCTAAAACGTGCTGTAAAATCTGCCTCTATAATATTACTAAATAAACACTAAAAATAAGATAATAAATATTCAAATAATATACATACTACTAAAAAAAGGAATAGGTGTAATAATTTAGAGAATAAAGAGCTAATTATTATAAGTTACTAACTTACTAATATAAATTATACTAGTAATAAGCTATTTAACTAATTATTATAATAATTAATTAGTTCCCTTACTTCCGGATTAGATAGCTTATTAGACTTAGTAGAAGTTAGTTAACTTAGTAGAGATAAAAAGAAATAATATAGTAAATTAAGATTTAATAGAATAGTATTAAACTATTTCACTTAAGGTATAAATCTTAATTTTAGAGTAACTATAAAGAATTAAAAGTAACTATAAGCTATTTAATGTCTTATACTTATAATAGATCCTTCATGCGTATATTATATTCTAGTTAATAGTATATTAAATACTATTAAAGCTATTAGAGATATTAGAGCTTTTAATATCTCTAGTATCTCTAGCTACTAAGCCCCGTCACGTAAATAGGCGCTTCTAATTTACTAGCATAATTCTATATTATTATTCTTACTTTTTAGCTTGTGCTTTAGCCTGTGCTAATATATCCTATATTTACTTATAATTCTTTCTTTCTAACTTAAATATACGTTTTTATTTTAGAGCTTTATTAGCTATTATTACTAGTTCCTTTAGCTCTTTAAGTATAATTATTTTTTTATTACTGTCCGTAATACTATCCCTCTCTTCTAAGTCTTTATTTTAGAAGATAGTTTTTTTCTTTTATAAGTAGTATAAAGGTAGTAGGTTCTCTGCTCTATGTTCTAGACTATAAGACCCTTAGCTTTCTTTTCTTCCTATTTAGTCTCTTTATAATAACACGTCCTAAGTTATCTCTAATACGTGCTTACTACCTAGCTTCTTGGATTTATAATAAACCCTGTCACATGCTAATGTCTTGCTTGAATTATTTTTACTAAAGTAATAACTACCTCATAAACCTAAGTTCTAGTCGTTATTTAGCTTGTAATAATTGTAACGTGAAATATAATCTAATTGTCTTGTAGCCGGAGTAGGATCATCTTAATCACGATAAGAAAAAACTTTGTTGTTAGTTTAAAAAAGCTGAGGAGGAGGCCTTAGAGGCTTGCTCCCAAGCTCTTTAGCTCCGTCACAAACTAGCGAAATTGAAT
The DNA here is from genome assembly GCA_010093925.1 of Zopfia rhizophila CBS 207.26. Classification (NCBI taxonomy): domain Eukaryota; kingdom Fungi; phylum Ascomycota; class Dothideomycetes; family Zopfiaceae; genus Zopfia; species Zopfia rhizophila. Next base: position 3,678,422 of record ML994610.1, read on the forward strand.
TCCAAAGAGAAAGAGATGTTTAATCAAGAGATGGCTTTAATTCATAAGCTTTAGGCTCTTGAAGAGGCTGAAGTGTGTTCCTAGGGTTAAGAAACTCGCACACTATAACCCGTAGTGCTGGCTTCTTTCTAACCTACTTTACCTTCCCTTTTCTTTAGTTTGGATTAGAATGCATTATAGTCGTCCTTTTTAAAGGATATAGTCTTTATTAGTTTGTTTAATAGTACTGGTTAATTAGCTTTAAACTATTTCTTAGGTTCCTAATTAGCTCTTATGTATTATCTTTAGGTCTATAACTTTTTTATTTAACTAAATACTTCTACTAACGCCTAAACTACTAGTAGTCTAAAATTTATTAGACTTTATACTTAGTAATATCTTCTTTAAGTTTAAGTTTTATCTATAGTTTGGCATTCTATAGTGCTGGTTCTAATCTTAAAATATAAAAAACTAGATAAATTCTTATATCTTTAAATAGTTATAGTTTATAATTTATAAATCCTATTTATTTTTTAATCTTAAATAGTTCTAACTTGACGTGATTTAGTTTTTTTAATGGTTATTTTATTTCTAAATTTTTTTATAGTAGGAAAATTTTATTTTTCTTTCTAAAAATTAGTCTCTTAACTCTAGATTTATCTTTCTGCTATTTACTAAGAACTTCTTTCTAAGTAATTTTTCTTACTATTTTCTAGTAAAGTTATTATAATTTATTAACTTTTATTCTTACTGATTTTAATATCTTATTTAGTTTTTATAGTTCTTAATAAGCCGTAGGCTTATAACTATAGTTTATAAAGAATAGTAATTTTCTTATAGTTAATAATTTTACAGAGTTGTATATAAACTTAGCTATTAGTAATAAGTTAATCTAATTATCTTAATATTTATTAACATATATTTATAGGTATTATTCTAGTATTTGATTTGTCTATTTTATTTATTTATTTATTTATAAGTAAAATACTATTAAGAGGTAATACTCAGCCCCTAGCTTTTTTATAAACATTTTCTAGAATATTAATATAAATAATTTATCTCTATCTGTAATGAATTCTTATAGTAATCTATATTATACTATTAGGAGTTTAATTAGTAATATTACTAATTTATCTGCTTTAATCTCTGTGTATGTTAGTTTAAAATATGCATATTTTATAAGTTAGTTTATTATAACTAATATTATATTATACTATTAGTCTTTAAAGGTGGTTGTTATTAGTATTTCTGTAATAAAGTTTATTATAACTAATTCCTATAGTAAGTCTAGTAAAGGAATTAGTTATATAAGTCTATATTTCTTATATCTTAATACTTTATTTTTTTTATACTTAATACATTCTAAAAGAATAGCTCTAACCTTTTTTTATATTTTAGAAATCTAAAAATATCTGTTAATCTATTCTATAGTTTTTTTAATTTCTTAATGTCTATATATTTTAGCTGAGTGTTAATCTATAATAAGCTTAGTTTATAATATATTTAATATATAAATTATTTCTTAATCTAGATTCTAATATAGCTATCTATTATTAAATTTCCTTATCTATTTTCCTAGGCGTTTTTGATAATAACTACTGTTTTAATATTTATTTATAAGTTTCCTAGGAATCTATCTAGTCTTTATTTTAGTATTATATTATAAATTTCTAGTATATTCTTTATATAGTTTACTTATTAACTAAGTGTGTTAGCCGCTGTGTTTTCTTTTTCTAACTTATAAAGTATTTAAAAGTCAAATATAGAAACTAATTCTTATTATCTAACTTATTATTAATTTAACTTCTTTATTATTATGAATGCCGTTAGATTCTTATAGTCTAAATATATAATAATTTAGTGTTTAGTTTCTTCTAAGTAATGTCTCCATTTTTCAAATGCTTAAACTATTACTAATAATTCTTTATTATAAATATTATAATTTAACTTAGTAGTTATAAGTTTATGAGATAGAAAATCTACTAGATATTTATACTTATTATTTTATATCTATAACAGGATGGCTCTTATAGCTCTGTTTAATATATCTATATATATTTTCATTTAAAGTTATAAGTTAAATATCTTTAATATTAGTGGTTATTAGAATATTTTTTTTAATATTATAAAAGCGTCTTCCTCGCGTTGTTTCTACTTAAATTATTAATCCTTTTTAAACAATTCTATTAAAGGTACTATAATTTTTAAGTAATTCTTAATAAATTATCAGCAAAAGCCTATAAATCTGAGAAAAGAATAAACTTCTTTTATATTTATTAGTATTAGCTAAGATAGGATATCTTTAGCTTTATCTAGATTAACTACTATTCTATTTTAAGATATTAAGTATTTTAAGAATTTAACTTTAGTCCTATAGAACACATATTTCTTTATTTAAATATATAGCTTATATTTCTTAAGCTTTTGTAATACCTTTTTAGTATACTTAATATATTCTTTTAGTATTCTATTTATGTATATAAGCACGTTATTAAGATATGCTATTATAAATACGTCTAGATATTCCCTTAGTATATAATTAATAATTATCTAGAATATTACTGGTGCGTTTATAAGTCCTATTAGTATAACTAAGTATTTAAATAGTTTATATCTTATTTTAAATGCTGTCATCCATTCGTGTTCTTTAGCTATTTATATCTAATAATATCTATTCTTAATATTAAAGAGACTAAACTATTTAACTCCTCTAAGTTTATTTATAAGTTCTAATATTAGTAGTATTAGATAATAATTTTTTACTATAGCTTTATTTAGGTGTTTGTAATTAATATATAACTATAATTTACTATTTTTTTTTAGTATAAAAAGCATTAGTAATGCTATCTTACTTTAACTAGTTTATATATATTCTTTTTATTAATTTTCTTGCAAGAATTTCCGTAATTCTTTCTGTTAGTGTATAGGTACTTGATATAATAGTTCTAGTTTCAAATCTATTTCTTCCTTAAGCGTGATTTTATGGTTCTAGTCTTAATATTCTAGTAACTAGTTTTTAGCTTCCTTAAAAAACTATTCTCTAAATTTCTTTTAGTATTTGTTTAGTATAATAAACATAGTATTATAAAGTATTACTTTCTTTATTTATATTATAACTCTTATTTATTACTATCTATAGTAGTTATTTCTAATCTCTATAGTTTTTCTTTTCTAATTAATAGTTAGGTTTTATTATGCTAGCTAGTTTTATCTTAAGATAAAATTCTTACTACCTAGATTTATAATTTTAATATAGTAGTTATCTGTGTAATCTACTACCTAAATAGTTATATTTTTTATTTTAAGATTAATTAAATTTTCTCTAAATGTTACTAGACTATTGTTTATATATTTTACTTATATAAGTTTGTCTAGAACTCTAGTTAGTGTCTAGTATCTCTATATTTATTTATTTAATATAAGTGTTTTACTAGTTCTATTATTTATAAGCACTAGTATCTAGTTACTATTAATATATATATTTATATATAACTTATTTTCATATTTCCTCTAGTTTAGTTATATGTATATAATTAATATATTATTTCTAACCTTTAGTTCTTAGTTCTTTAGTGGCTTGGTTATAGTCTACTAGTTTTCTAGTTTTTTATTTATAGCTAACTTCTAAGTGGTAGTTATTTTATTAATATTTTTTTTTTTTAGGTTTATAGATTAGGTATCTCTAGAGTTAGCATGCTTTTCTATTAAGTATTTTATATATATTTTTAGTTTATTCTCTATAATCCTAGCATTTCTATTCTAAAAAACATTCTTAATATATGAGTTTTTTGTGTGAGTCTGTAGCTAACTATTCTTTTTAATAGTATTTAGCTTAATATTATTAGCATTCTATCTAGTATTTATTCTATAATAGTTATTTATATTCGTCTGAATTTGGGTTCTGTAGTTTATTTTTTAAATTCATATAAACTAGTTCTTACTATAGGTTAAGTTTTTTTTTATTTACTAGTTATTATAATATTTTTCTTATCTTTAGTCTTTTGACACGTATAGTGTGTTTATTCTATCTATAGTTTTTTCCTATATAGTTAAATACTATATATATCTAGTATTTCTTTTTTATTATTTTATCTATAGTGTTATTATCTTGTACCTATAACATTAGTAAAGAGGTTTCTTTATTCTTTTTATTTTAATTCTATCCTAGTTCTAGATGTCCGACAGGGTGATAGTATATTATATTAGTTATAACTAATATAGGTATTTATTAATATATTTTGTTTATCTATATAACTAGTTTTTGTTTATTTAACTCTTTATATTATCTATTTCCTGCTGACTGTAGCGCTTATTAGTATTTATATATTCTATCTTTTAAAATAACTTTCTAGTGTTTAGTAATATAGTATTCTCTTTAGTAATACTTTAATTTATATATCTAATAATATCCTTAGTATATATACTATATAATTATTATAGACATAAGTTTCTTACCCTTTATTATCTCTTAATTCTTTTTTTATCTGAACTTTTGGTTTTCTTTGTAAAATAGCCTACCTTCTTACTCTATAATCTCATAAAATCTTTACGTTTCTTTCTTAGTTTCTGTGTTGTATTATTAAACTACTATTTCTTATATTATAGTAATTATATTACTAGATTATTCTACTAGATAATTCTTAACTTACTAATACGGAATTTCGTATTCCTATTTGAGATAGATATAGCTTCTATAGATTTAACACTATTTCTTTTAGATTCTTCTTATAATTATTTCTTTTATTATGGTGTCTTTTATTTGTTTTACTTAGACTATAGTAATTTTAATTTCCTTAAGCACCTTAGTCTAAACGTAAGCTTTCTTAATATCTAATTATTACTATTTATAATCCTTAATAAAGTGTCCCTGTTTTCTGTATTCTAGATAGGCCTTATATATATAGTATTTTATTTATTCTTTAGCTCACTTTCCTTACCCGTTCCTAACGGATGTTTTTTTAATATTAATATCTATTAGGTTATAGGTTCAGTTGTCTTTTCTATTTCTCTTAAGTATATAGATTATTAATCTCCTATATGCCCTTTTTTCTTGCTCTTATTAGTACTAATAGTTATTAATAGTTACTGCTTGTTTAATGATTTCTAATAAGGTACTTAGCTATTTTCCTCTAGAGATTTCGTCCTTAATTCTGTCTTTTAGTCCTTTATAGTATATCATAACTAGTGGTTGGTCTGCCTAGTTAAGTCGTAACTAAATTTACTTAAACTCTGTAGTATAATTGGCTGCTAACGTGCGTTGCTTGAGTCGCTGAAGCTTCTAAATTACCTCCGTTTCTTCATCAATTTCCCTAAAGACAATAGTCATTTCTTGTTTGAAACGTTCATAATTCCTGAAGGCCTGCTGTATGTTACTGTTACAATTAGCTAATCCCGCCGCTCCCAAGTTAGGGTCTCTGTTGGTGAGATAGTTTCTTACTAGTGGTTTAAACCATCACATAGCCCTGCCTATCATGTTCATGCCAGCTGCCAAGATCTGATCTTGATTAGTTAGAAATGATTTCTGATTGAACCGACAGTAGAGGTCCATTGCTGCCATGAAGGTCTTAAGTTCGTCTTAATTTCTATCGAACTTCTTAGGAGATTGTATCTTTGCTGTTCCTCCCTTCTGGACTACTATAGCTTGTTGTTTGGCTTTGACCTGTTGTTGTAGGTTTACTAAAGCGTCACGTAACTCCATGATGGCTGCTCCCTGTTCTTAGATGACCTGTTATACACTCTTCTGTCCTCCAGATATACTTCTAGTTGTGGATAAAGATCCTGCCATGACTTCTTCCTCACTACTACTTTCTTCTGATGAGTAAAGTTCTTGTTCGTCCCTGTAGTGGGTTGTTATAGACGTTTGACAATTGGTTTATTGGAACTCTATCCAACAGTCCTTCCTACTTCTCTCGAGATGGTAGTTACAATATTACAAGTTACTAACTTACTAATATAAATTATACTAGTAACAAGCTGTCTAACTGATTGTTGTAACGGTTAATCAGTTCCCTCGCTTCCGGATCAGATAGCTTGTTAGACTTAGTGGAAGTTGGTTGACTCAGTAAAGGTAGGAAGAAGTGATACGGTAAGTTGAGGTTTAACAGGATAGTATTAAACTATTTCACTTAAGGTGCGAATCTCAATTTTAGAGTAACTATGAAGAATCAAAAGTAACCGTGAGCCGTCTAATGTCCCATACTTATAGTAGATCCTCCGTGCGTACATTGTGTCCTGGTTGACAGTATGTTAGATACTGTCAGAGCTGTTAGAGATGTCAGAGCCTCTGACACCTCTGGCATCTCTGGCTGCCAAGCCCCGTCACGTGGATGGGCGCTCCCAATCCACTGGCATGGTTCCGTATCGTTGTCCTCGCTTCTTGGCCCGTGCCTTAGCCTGTGCCAATGCGTCCCGTGCCCGCTTACAATTCTTTCTTTCCAACTCGAACATACGTTTCCATTCTAGAGCTTCATTGGCTGTTGTTGCCAGTTCCTTCAGCTCCTCGAGTGCAGTTGTCTTTTTGTTACCGTCCGTAACACTAATATTAGCACGTAATAAGAACACAATAAATAAATTTATCTTAAAATATTAGATAAAATATGTGAAGAATCATACAGCTGAAATTAACACTACTAAAGAGAAGAATAAAGAAACTATAACTAAAAATTTAAAGCAAAGAGCAAAGACTAAAGCTATTAAGAAACTATAAGTAAATAAGATATTAGTTTTAGTATTAGTTACTAATATTAGCAGGTTTAAAGGTAGTATTTATTAGACCTAGAAAGTAAAGCTATATAACCCTAATAAAGATTATTCTATTTAATTTTTTATTCTTAGTAATAATAAGGCAGGTAAAGATAATAAGATAGAGTTAATTACTAATATAAAAAAATAACTCCAAGTACTTAAAGATTTAGTTATAGTAGATTTTATAATATAGTAGTGTATAATATAATACTTTTAAAGTATAGTATTAAAAAGTATTATTAAGAAATTAAGATAGCTTTTTACTTAAATAGACTTTAGATATATAATAAAGCTTATAAGCATATCACGATTTAAGATTAGCATATATCTTTTTAATTTCAGACTAATACTAAGACTAATACCCGTTTAGAAATATTTAATAATAATAATATAAGCTAAGCGTTTTGACTAAGTTAGTTAAGCATAAAAGAGTATAAATCTTAAAGATGTTTTTAATAAAAAAAAGTTAACTATACTACTTAACATCTATTATAAAGTAAGGTATTAGTTTAGGTATTAGTAATATTACTAATAGAATTTAGATTCTAGTTTTAAAAGCTTTATATACTCTAGCTATTAAATACAGCGCCTTAATACTTAAAATAGATTTAATTAATAGCTACCTAATTCTACTATTCTATAACTTATTTAGCTGTTTAGAATGTGTTATTATAATAATAATAGCTACAACATAATCTTATAGCTATTATCTTAAGTCTAAAATTTAATTAGTATCTATCTTAAAATACCTTAGCCTTCTAGGTGCCTTTTAGTCTAATATAATTAAAAATTTCACTAAAAAGTTTTACTTTAAGAATTTTAATAAAAATAATACTAAGTACTTACTTAATTAGCTCTTAGATAATAATAATTCTATGCTAAAAAACGTTAGTGTATGGATTAAGCTATTTAATAGTTCTAGGCAGAAGTAGATATAAAATAGCGTATTTCTAGATATTAATTAGTATTAATTAATATTAGTCTACTAGTATATATATATATTTACTTTCTTTTAAAATCTAAATACGGTGTTAGAAGCTATAACTTAATGTTAAAATTATCTATTAATATTAATTTATCTCATACGCGTTATGTCACTCTCTTTTTACTTTAATCTTTAAAAGTTAAAACTATTCATAAATAACATACCCTAGAGAGACTTGTAGTGTGAAATAGCTATATAAGTTAATTTAAAAATAAAGTTTTTTTTATCTAATATATCTAGTACTGTCTGCTTAATAGTAATACTTTAAGACTTATAAATAGTAATAATATAAGTATTATAGGTTACTAACTTACTAATATAAATTAAACTAATAACTAGCTATTTAACTAATTATATAATACTTTAGTTAGTTCTCTTACTTCTAGATTAAATAGCTTATTAGACTTAGTAAAAGTTAATTAACTTAATAAGAGTAAAAAGAAGTAATTATAGTAAGTTAAGATTTAATAAAATAATATTAAACTATTTTACTTAAGGTGTGAATCTTAATTTTAGAGTAACTATAAAGAAAAAAAAAGTAACTATAAGCTGTCTAATGTCTTATACTTATAGTAAATCCTCCGTGCGTATATTATATACTAATTAGAAGTATATTAAATACTACTAGAAAAGATAAGAGAAAATAAGTTTATATCTAGCCTTATCTTTATTATTAGCACTTATTTTTCTTATATTTTCTTATAGTTAATTACCTGATCTGTTTACCTACTCTAGGTGCTATTCCCTATAGAACTTAAACTTATTATAAAGTAATCTTATCTATAAGTTCTATTTTCACTAATTTACTTTAGTTTATTAGTATTATTTATATATTTTCTTATATTATATTTTCTATAGTAACGCCTCCTTACTTATGCTTTTTTCTTTATTATAGTTTATAATATTATCCCCTTCCTTTAAGTCTTTAGCCTGAAGGTTATTCTGTTCTTTTTTCTATAGGCAGTATAAAAATAGCTAGTTTTTTATATAAAAACTAAAATTATAAGAACCTCTTATACCTTTTCTATTCTTTTAATTTCCTAAGGATGACTTGAGTGGAATCGTTCTTAATATAAGCTTACTATCTAGTAAAAAAAGTCTAAAAGAATATCTATTAAATACTATTTTTTTATTCTTATTATTATAATAATAATTATTATTATCTAGTGCACTTATCCTCAGGGCGATATTCTAAGTATATTAATTAAAATATAAAGTATAATCTTATTATAACGTAGCCTAAATAGAATTAGCTAGACTATAATAAGAAATATTTATATTACTAGCTAGAAAAAGCCTAGAATAATTTATTGGCTTATTATTATTATAAGAAGGAACTCTATTCCCGTGAGCGATAAATTTATTATAAACTAGCCTAAATAGATTTTTAAAAAAAAGAGATATTTTAACGTGAGCTTACTTTAATTAATAAAGTCTATATAATAAAAAAGAAAGAGTAGAGTTATTAGAATTAACCTAATATACTATAATTTATAGTATTTAGTGTTAGCTTGTTTTTTTTCTCTAGCTTTAAATAAAACGTCTTATATTCTTTATATTCTTTAGATATATCTCTAAAGTAAGTGTTTATTACTTTTTTTAGTAGTACTAGTTAATTAGCTCTAAACTATTCTTTAAGTTTTTAATTAGCTTCTATATATTATCTTTAGGTTTATAGTTTTTTTATTTAACTAAATACTTCTACTAACGCCTAAACTACTGGTAGTCTAGAATTTATTAGACTTTATACTTAGTAGTGTCTTTCTTAAGTTTAAGTCTTATCTATAGTTTAGCATTTTATAGTGCTGGTTCTAGTAATAAAATATAAAAAACTAGGTAAATTCTTATGTCCTTAAATAGTTATAGTTTATAATTTATAGATTCTATTTATCATTTAACCTTAAATAATCCCAACTTGATGTGATCTAGTTTTTTTAATGGTTATTTAATTTTTAAATTTTTTTATAATAGGAAAATTTTATTCTCCTTCTTAAAAATTAGTTTCTTAACTTTAGATTTATTTTTCTGTTATTTGCTGAAGCCTCCTTTCTAAATAATTTTTTCTATTATTTCTTAATAAAGTTATTATAGCTCCTTAACCTTTATTTTTGTTAATTTTAATATTTTATCTAGTTTTTATGGTTCTCGATAAGCTGTAGGCTTATAACTATAATTTATAAAAAATAGTAATCTTTTAGTAGTTAATGATTTTATAGAGTTATATATAAACTTAGCTATTAATAGTAAGTTAATTTAATTATCTTATTAGTCATTAACGTATATTTATAGATATTATTTTAATGTCTAATTTATTTGTTCTGTTTGTTTACTGTTTATAGGTGAAATACTATTAAGAGATAATATTTAGCCCCTAACTTCTTTATAAACGTTTTTTAAAATATTAATATAAATAATTTATCTCTGTCTGTGATAAATTCTTATGGTAATTTATATTATATAATTAATAATTTAATAAGTATAGTTACTAATTTATCTACTTTAATCTTTATATATATTAGTTTAAAGTATATGTATTTTATAAGTTAGTTTACTATAACTAGTATCATATTATACTATTAGCCTCAAAAGGTAATTATTATTAGTATTCTTATAATAAAGTCTATTATAACTAATTTCTATAGTTAATCTGGTAAAGGAATTAGTTATATAAGTCTATATTTCTTATATCTTAATACCTTATTCTTTTTGCACTTAATATATTTTAAAAGAATAATTCTAACCTTTTTCCATATCCCAGGAATCTAAAAATGTTTGTTAATTTATTTTATAGTTTTTTTAATTCCTTAATGTCTGTGCATTTTAGCTGAGTGTTAGTTTTTAATAAACTTAGTTTATAATACATCTAATATATAGATTATTCTTTAGTCTAGATTCTATTATAGTTATCTATTATTAAAATCCCTTATTTATTTTTTCTAGGTATTTTTGATAATGATTATTATCTTAATATTTAATTATAAACTTCCTAGAGATCCGTCTTATCTTTATTTAAGTATTATATTATAAATCTTTAGTATATTCTTTATATAATCTGCTTATTAACTAAGTGTATTAGCCACTATATTCTCTTTTCCTAATTTATAAAGTATTTAAAAGTTAAAGATTAAAACTAGTTCCTACTATCTAACTTATTATTAATTTAACTTTTTAGTTGTTATAAATTATTATAAGTTGTTAACTTACTAACGTAAATTATACTGGTAATAAGCTATTTAACTATTTATATAATATTTAGTAGTTCCCTTACTTTCGGATTAAATAGCTTATTAGACTTAGTAGAAGTTAGTTAACTTAGTAAAGAATAAAAAGAAAGTAATATAATAAGTTAAGATTTAACAGAATAGTATTAAACTATGTTACTTAAAATATAAATCTTAATTTTAGAGTAATTATAAAGAATTAAAAATAATTATAAACTGTTTAATGTCTTATACTTATAGTAAATCCTCCGTGCATATATTCTATACCACTATTTAGTATATTAAATACTATTAAAGCTATTAGAGATATTAGAGCCTTTAATATCTCTAATATCTCTAGTTACTAAGCCTATTACATAGATGACTGCTTTTAATTTACTAGTATAATTTTATATTTCTATTCTTACTTCTTAGCCTGCGCCTTAGCCTGTGCTAATATATTCTATATCTATTTATAATTCTTCCTCTTAAGCTTAAATATATGTTTCTATTCTAGAGCTTTATTAGCTATTATTACTAGTTCCTTTAGCTTCTTAAATATAGTTATTTTATTATTACTATCCATAACATTATCCCCTTTCTCTAAGTCTTTATTCTGGAAGATAGTTTTTCTCTTTTATAAGTAGTATAAAGGCAGTAGATCTTCTGCTTTATGTTTTAAACTATAGAACTCTTAACTTCCTTTCTTTTCTACTTAGTCTTTTCACGATAACACGTCCTAAGTCGTCTCTAATATATGCTTACTATTTAGCTTCTTAAATCCGTAATAAACTCTATTATATGCTAACGCTTTATTTAAACTCTTCTTATTAAGGTAATAATTATTTAATAAACCTAAGTTCTAGTTATTACTCCGCCTGTAATAATTGTAATGTGAAATGCAATTTAATTATCTTATAGCCGGAATAGAATCGTCTTAATTATAATAAAGAGAAACTCTATTGTTAGTTTGAAAAAGCTGAGGAGGAAGCTCTAGAAGCTCGTTCCCAAGCCCTTCAGCTTCATCACAAACTAGCGAAGTTAAATTCTAAAGAGAAAGAGATGTTTAATCAAGAGATAGCCTCAATTTATAAGGTCTAAGCTTTTAAAGAGGTAGAAGCTTGTTCTTAGGGCTAAGAACCTTATATACTATAACCTATAGTACCGGCTTCCTTCTAACCTGCTTTATCTTTTCTTTCTTTTGGTTTAAATTAGAACGCGCTATAGTTGTCCTTTCTGTAGGATATAGCCTTTATTAGTTTATCTAATAATACTAGTTAATTAGCTCTAAACTATTTCTCAGGTTCCTAATTAGCTTTTATATATTATCTTTAGGTCTGTAACTTTTTTATCTAACTAAATACTTCCACTAACGTCTAAACTACTAGTAATCTAAAATTTATTAGACTTTATACTTAGTAGTATTTTCCTTAAGTTTAAGTTTTGTCTGTAGTTTAGCATTCAGTAGTGCTGGTTCTAATTTTAAAATATAAAAAACTAGGTAAATTCTTATGTTCTTAGGTAGTTATAGTTTATAATTTATAAATCTTATTTATTTTTTAATTTTAAATAGTCCTAACTTAACGTGATCCAGTTTTTTTAATAGTTGTTTTATTTCTAAATTTTTTTATAGTAGAAAAACTTTATTCTTTTTCTTAAAAATTAGTTTCTTAACTTTAGATTTATCTTTCTGCTATTTACTGAGAACTCCTTTCTAAGTAATTTTTTCTATTATTTTCTAGTAAAGTTACTATAACTTCTTAACTTTTATTCTTACTAATTTTAATATCTTATTTAGAATCTGTAGTTCTCGATAAGCCATAGGCTTATAACCGTAATTTATAAAAAATAGTAATTTTTTTATAGTTAATGATTTTACAGAGTTATATATAAACTTAGCTATTAGTAGTAAGTTAATCCAATTATCTTATTACTTATTAACATATATTTATAGGTATTATTCTAGTGTTTAATTTATCTATTCTATTTATTTATTTATTTATAAGTAAAATACTATTAAGAGGTGATATTTAGCCCCTAGCTTTTCTATAAACATTTTCTAAAATATTAATATAAATAATTTATCTCTATTTGTGATAAATTCTTATAATAATTTATATTATGCTACTAATAGCTTAATAAATATGATTACTAATTCATCTACTTTAATCTCTATATACGTTAGTTTAAAGTATGTATATTTTATAAGTTAATTTATTATAACTAGTATCATATTATACTATTAGCCTCAAAAGGTAGTTATTATCAGTATTCTAGTAATAAAGTCTATTAAAACTAATTCTTATAGTAGGTCTAGTAAAGGAATTAGTTATATAAATCTATATTTCTTATATCTTAACACTTTATTTTTTTTGTACTTAATATATTCTAAAAGAATATCTCTAATCTTTTTTTATATTCCTAGGATCTAAAAATGTCTGTTGATTCGTTTTATAGTTTTTTTAATTCCCTAATATCCGTGTATTTTAGCTAAGTGTTAATCTTTAATAAGCTTAGTTTATAATATATTTAGTATATAAATTATTTCTATTTTATGCTATTATAGTCGTCTATTATTAAACTTTCTTATTTATTTCTTCTAGGTATTCTTAATAATGACTATTATCTTAATATTTATTTATAAGCTTTCTAGAAATCTGTCTGGTCTTTATCTTAATATTATATTATAAATTTCTAGTATATCTTTTATATAGTCTATTTATTAACTAAGTATATTAGCCACTATGTTTTCTTTTCCTAACTTATAAAGTATTTAAAAGTTAAACGTAGAAACTAGTTTCTATTATCAGACTTATTATTAATTTAATTTCTTAGTTATTATAAATGCCGTTAGATTTTTATGATCTGAATATATAATAATTTAATACTTAGTTCCTTCTAAGTAATATCTTTATTTCTTAAATACTTAAACTATTACTAATAGTTTCTTATTATAAATATTATAATTTAATTTAGTAGTTATAAGTTTATGAGATAAGAAGTCTACTAGATGTTTATATTTATTATTTTATATCTATAGTAAAATAGCTTCTATAGCTCTGTCTAATACGTCTATATATATCTCTATTTAAAGTTATAAATTAAATATTTTTAATAATAGTAGTTATTAGAATATTTTTTTAATATTTTAAAAGCGTCTTTCTTGCGCTGTTTTTATTTAAATTATTAATCTTTTCTAAGTAATTCTATTAAAAGTAATATAATTTTTAAGTAATTTTTAATAAATTATTAGCAGAAGCCTGTAAATCCGAGAAAAAAATAAACTTCTTTTATATTTATTAGTGTAAGCTAGGATAATATATTTTTTATTTTATTAAAGTTAACTACTATTCTATCTTAGGATATTAAGTATCTTAAGAATTTAACTTTAGTCTTATAAAATATATATTTCTTTATTTAAATATATAACTTGTGTTCCTTGAGCTTTTATAATATTTTTTTAGTATACTTAATATATTCTTTTAATATTCTATTTATGTATATAAGCATGTTATTAAAATATGCTATTATAAATACATCTAGGTATTCTCTTAGTATATAATTAATAATTATCTAGAATATTACTAGTGCGTTCGTGAGTTTTATTAGTATAACTAAGTATTTAAATAATCTATATCTTATTTTAAATATTATTATTCATTTATGTCCCTTAGCTATTTATATTTAATAATATCTATTCTTAATATTAAAGAGACTAAACTATTTAGCTCCTCTAAGTTTATTTATAAGTTCTAATATTAATAGTATAAGGTAACGATTTTTAATTGTAGCTTTATTAAAGTATTTATAATTAATATATAACCTTAGCTTTCTGTTCTTTTTAAGTATAAAGAGTATTAGTAAAGCTATCTTACTTTAGCTAGTTTATATATATTCTTTTTATTAATTTTCTTACAAGAATTTCCGTAATTCTTTCTATTGGTGTATGGGTACTTGATATAATAATTCTAGTTTTAAATTCATTTCTTCTTTAAGTATAATTTTATAGTCTTAGTTTTAGTATTCTAGTAACTAGTCTTTAGCTTCTTTAAGAAACTATTCTCTAAATTCTTCTTAATATTCATCTAGTATAATAAACGTGGTATCGTGAAGTATTACTTTTTTTATCTATATTATAGCTTTTATTTTCTACTATCTGTAGTAGTCACTTCTGATTTCTATAGTTTTTTTTTTCTAATTAATAGTTAGGTTCTATTATGCTAGCTAGTTCTATCCTAAGATAAAATTTTTATTACCTAGATTTATAATTTTAATACAGCAGTTATCTGTGTAATCTACTATCTTAATAGTTATATTTTTTATTTTAAAATTAATTAAACCTTCTCTGAATGCTGCCGGATTATTATTTATATATTTTACTTATATAGATTTATCTAAAACTCTAGTTAGTATCTAGTATCTTTATATTTATTTATTTAATATAAGTATTTTATTAGTTCTACTATTTATAAGCGCTAGTGTCTGATTACTATTAATATATATATTTATATATAACTTATTTTCATATTTCCTCTAGTTCAGTTATGTGTATATAATTAATATATTATTTCTAATCTTTAGTTCTTAATTCTCTAGTAGCTTGGTTATAGTTTACTAGTTTTCTAGTTTTTTATTTATAGCTAACTCCTGAGTGGCAGTTACTTCTTTAGTATTTTTTTTTTAGGTCTATAAATTAGGTATCTCTAGAGTTAGCATGCTTTCTTATTAAGTATTTTATATATATTTCTAGCTTATTCTCTATAATCCTAATATTTCTATCCTAAGAAATATTCTTAATATGTGAGTTTTTTATGTGAGTCTGTAGCTAACTATTCTTTTTAATAATATTTAGTTTAGTGTTATTAGCATCCTATCTGGCACTTATCCTATAATAGTTATTTATATTTATCTAAATTTAGGTCCTGTAATTCGTTTTCTGAATCCATGTAAACCAGTTCTTATTATAGATTAAATTCTTTTTTATTTACTAGTTATTATAATACTTTTCTTATCTTTAGTCCTTTGACACGTATGGCATGTTTATTCTATTTATAGTTCTTTTCTATATAGTTAAAAGCTATATATATCTAGTATTTCTTTCTTATGGTTCTGTTTACGGCGTTATTATCTTATATCTATAATATTAATAAAGGGTTTTCTTCTTCCTTTTTATTCTAATTCTATCCTACTTCTGGGTATCCAACAGGGTGATAGTACGTTGCATTAATTATAACTAATATAAATATTTATTAGTATATCTTATTTATTTATATAGCTAATTCTTATTTATTTAGCTTTTTATACTATTAATTTTCTACTAATTATAGTACTTATTAGTATTTATATATCCTATCTCTTAAGGTAACTTTTTAGTATTTAGTAACACAATATTCCCCTTAATAGTACTTTAATTTATATATTTAATAATATCTCTAGTGTACGTGCTGTATGATTATTATAGATATAAGTTTCTTACTTTTATAGTCTCTTAATCCTTTCTTTGTCTAAACTTTTAATCTTCTTTATACAATAATCTACCTTCTTATTTTATAATTTTATAAAACTTTTATATTTCTTTCTCGGTTCTCGTGTTGTATTATTAAACTATTATTTCTTATATTATAATAATTATATTACTAGGTTATTCTATTAGATAATTCTTAACTTACTAATATAGAATTTTATATTTTTATTTGAGATGTGTGTGGCTTCTATAGATTTAATATTATTCCTTTTAAATTCTTCTTATAATTGTTTCTTTTATTATGGTATTTTTTGCTTATTTTACTTAGACTATAATAATCTTAATTTTTTTAACTGCTTTAGTCTAAACGTAAGCTTTCTTAACATCTAATTATTATTATTTATAATTTTTAATAAAGTGTTCCTGTTTTCTGTGTTCTAAGTAGACTTTATATGTATAGTATTTTATTTATTCTCTAGCTCACTTTTCTTACCCGTTTCTAATAGATATTTTCTTAATATTAATATCTATTAGGTTATAGGTTTAGTTATTTTTTCTATTTTTTCTAGGTATATAAATTACTAATCTCTCTTATACCTTTTTCTTTTATTCTTGTTGGTACTAATAGTTATTAATAGTTACTACTTGTTTAATAATTTCTAGCAAGATACTTAGCTATTTTCCTCTAGAGATTTCGTCCTTAATTCTGTTTTTTAATTCTTTATAGTATATTATAACTAATAATTAGTCTACCTAGTTAAGTCGTGATTAGATTTACTTAAATTCTATAGTATAATTAGCTACTAATATCTATTACTTAAGCCGTTAAAGCTTTTAAATTACCTTTATTTCTTTATTAATTTCTTTAAAGATAATAATTATTTCTTATTTAAAGTATTTATAGTTCTTAAAAGCCTATTATATATTACTATTATAGTTAGCTAACCCTGCTGCTCCTAGGTTGAAATCTCTATTAGCTAGGTAATTTCTTACTAATAGTTTAAACTATTATATTACTCTACTTATTATATTTATATTAGCTACTAGAATCCAGTCCTAGTCAGTTAGAAATAACTTCTAATTAAACTAATAATAAAGGTCTATTGTTGCTATGAAAGTCTTAAGTTTATCTTAATTATTATTAAACTTTTTAAAAGATTATATCTTTACTATTCCTCCTCTCTAAGCTTCTATAGCTTGTTGTTTAGCTTTAACTTATTATTATAAATTTACTAAAGCGTCGCGTAACTCTATAATGGCTGTTTCTTATTCTTAAATAACTTATTATATACTCTTTTATTTTCTGGATGTACTTCTAGTTATAAATAAAGATCCTACTATAATTTCTTCTTTACTACTACTTTTCTTTAACAAGTAAAGTTCTTGTTCGTTCTTATAGTAAGTTATTATAAACTCTTGATAATTAGTTATTAGAATCCTATTTAACAGTTCTTTCTACTCTTTAAGATGGTAATTATAATATTATAAGTTACTAACTTACTAACGTAAATTATACTGGTAATAAGCTATTTAATTACTTATATAATACTTAGTAGTTCTCTCGCTTCTAGATTAAATAGCTTATTAGACTTAATAGAAGTTAGTTAACTCAGTAAAGAGTAAAAAGAAAGTAATATAGTAAGTTAAAATTTAATAGAATAGTATTAAACTATATTACTTAAGATATAAATCTTAATTTTAGAGTAACTATAAAGAATTAAAAGTAATCGTGAACTGTCTAATGTCTTATACTTATAGTAGATTCTCCATGCGTATATTCTATACTACTATTTAATATATTAAATACTATTAAAGCTATTAGAGATATTAGAGCTTTTAATATCTCTAGTATCTCTAGCTACTAAGTCCGTCACGTAGATAACTGCTTTTAATCTACTAGTATAGTTTTATACTTCTATTCTTACTTCTTAGCCCGTGCCTTAGCTTGTACTAATATATTTTATATTTACTTATAGTTCTTCCTTTTAAGCTTAAATATACGTTTCTATTTTAAAGCTTTATTAGCTATTATTACTAGTTTCTTTAGCTTTTTAAGTATAGTTATCTTACTATTACCGTCCGTAACATAAATGCCGTTAGATTCTTATAATTTAAATATATAATAATCTAGTACTTAACTCCTTCTAAGTAATATCTCTATTTTTTAAATGCTTAAACTATTACTAATAATTTCTTATTATAAATATTATAATTTAACTTAGTAGTTATAAGTTTATAAGATAAAAAGTCTATTAAATGTTTTTATTTATTATTTTATATTTATAATAGAATAGCTCTAGTAGCTTTATCTAATACGTCTATATATATCTCCGTTTAAAGTCATAAATTAAATATCTTTAATATTGGTAGTTATTAGAATACTTCTTTTAGTATTTTAAAAGCTTTTTTTTTGTGTTATTCCCACTTAAATTATTAATCCTTCTTAAGTAATTCCGTTAAGGGTGATGTAATTTTTAAGTAGTTCTTAATAAATTATCTATAAAACTCTATACATCTAATAAAAGAATAAACTTCTTTTGTGTTTATTGGTGTTAGCTAAGATAGAATATCTTTAGCTTTATCTAAGTTAACTACTATTCTATCTTAAGATACTAAGTATTCTAAGAACTTAACTTCTGTTCTATAGAATATACATTTTTCTATTTAAATATATAGCCTGTGTTTCTTGAGCTTCTGTAACACTCTCTTAGTATACTTAATATATTCTTTTAGCATTCTATTCATATATACTAGCACGTTATTAAGGTATACTATTATAAATACGTCTAGGTATTCCCTTAGTATATAGTTAATAATTATCTAGAATATTGCTGGTGCATTGGTGAGTTCTATTAATATAACTAGGTATTTAAATAGCTTATATCTTGTTTTAAATACTATTATCTATTCGTGTTCTTTAGCTATTTATATTTAGTAATATCTATTCTTAATATTAAAGAGACTAAACTATTTAGCTCCTCTAAGTTTATCTATAAGTTCTAATATTAATAGTATTAGATAACGATTTTTTACTATAGCTTTATTTAAATATCTGTAGTTAATACATAACCGTAGTTTACTATTCTTTTTTAGTATAAAGAGTATTAGTGAAGTTATCTTACTTTAGCTAGTTTATATATATCTCTTTTATTAATTTTCCTATAGAAATCTTTATAACTTCTCTTGTTAATAAATAGGTACCTGATATAATAATCCTAGTTTTAAATCTATTCCTTCCTTAAGCATGATTTTATGGTTTTAGTTTTAATATTCTAGTAGTTAATCCTTAGCTTCCTTAAGAAACTATTTTCTGAATTCTTTTTAATATTCCTTTAGTACAACGAATTTGGTATTGTGAAGTATTATTTTCTTTATTTATATTATTACTTATTATTATTATCTATAGTAGTTATTCCTGATTCCTATAGTTTTCCTTTTCTAATTAATAGTTAGATTCTATTATACTAGCTAGTCCTATCCTAGGATAAAATTCTTATTACTTAGATTTATAATTTTAATATAATAGTTATTTTTATAACCTGCTACCTAAATAGTCACATTCTGTATTTTAAGATTAATTAGATTTTTTTTAAATACTATTGGATTATTATCTATGCGTTTTACTCATACAGGTTTATCTAAAACTCTAGTTAGTATCTAGTATCTTTATATTTACTTATTTAATATAAGTGTTTTGCTAGCCCTACTATCTATAAGTGCTAGTATCTAGTTACTATTAATATATATATTTATATATAGCTTATTCTTATGTTTTCTTTAGTTTAGTTAGGTGTATATAAGCGTTATATTCTTTCTAACCTTTATTTCTTAGCTTTTTAGTAGCTTAGTTATAGTCTACTAGCTTTTTAGTTTTTTGTTTATAATTAACTCTTAAGTGGCAGTTACTTCTTTAGTGTTTCTTTTTTATATCTATAGATTAGATATCTCTAGAGTTAGCATACTTTCTTATTAAGTATCTTATGTGTATTTCTAGCTTATTCTCTATGATCCTAGCATTTCCATTCTAAAAAACACTTCTAATATGTGAGTTTCTTATGTGACTTTGTAGCTAACTATTCTTTTTAATAGTATTTAATTTAGTATAATTAATATTCTATTTAGCACTTATCCCATAATAATTACTTATACTAGTCTGAGTTTGGGTTCTATAGTTTATTTTTTAAGTCTATATAAACTAGTTCTTACTATAGATTAAATTCTTTCTTATTAGCTAGTTACTATAGTATTTTTCTTATTCTAAGTCCTTTAATACGTACCGTGTGTTCATTCTATCTATAGTCTATTCTTATATAATTTAGTACTATATATATCTAGTATTTTTATTTTATTATTTTATTTACAGTATTGTTGTCTTGTATTTATAAGATTAGTAAAGAGATTTTTTTATCCTTCTTATTCTAATCTTATCCTAATTTTAGATGTCTAACGGGGTGGTAGTACGTTATATTAGTTATAACTAGTATAAGTATTTATCTATAGATTTTGTTTATCTATATAGCTAATTCTTATTTACTTAGTCCTTTATATTACTTATTTCCTGCTAACTATAATACTTATTAGCATTTATATATTCCGTCTCTTAAGATAACTTTCTAGTATTTAGTAATACAGTATTCTCTTTAGTAATATTCTAATCTATATATTTAATAATATCTCTAGTATACTTACTATATAATTATTATAGATATAAGTTCTTTTTCTTTTTCTGTTTTATAATTTCTTTTTAGTTTGAATTTCTAGTTTTCTTTCTGAAAGAGTCCTCCTTCCTATTCTATAATCTTATAGAATTATTATGTTTTTTTTTTTAGTCTTAGTATTATATTATCAGACTGCTGCTTCTTATATTATAGTAATTATATTATTAGATTATTCTACTAGATAATTCTTAATCTGCTAGTACTATATTTTATATTCTTATTTAAGATATATATAACTCCTATAAATTTAGCATTACTCTTTCTAGATTTATTATATAATAGTCTCTTATATTATTATGTCTTATGCTTATTTTATTTAGATTATAGCTACTTTAATTTTTTTTAGTGCTTTAGTCTAAACATAAGCTTTCTTAATATCTAATTATTATTATTTATAATTCTTAATAAAATGTCTTTGTTTTTTGTATTCTAAGTAGGCTTTATGTGTATAGTATTTATTTATTTCTTAGCTTACTTTCCTTACTCCTTTCTAACAAATATTTACTTAATATTGATATCTATTTTATTATAGATTCGGTTATCTTTTTTACTTTTTTTAGATATATAGATTATTAATCTTCCGCGTACTTTTTTCTCTTACTCTTATTAATACTAGTAATTATTAATAGTTACTATTTATTTAATAATTTCTAGTAAGGTACTTAGCTGTTTTTCTTTAAAGATTTTATTTTTAATTCTATTTTTTAGTCTTTTATAGTATATTATAACCAGTAGCTAGTCTGCTTAATTAAGTTATAATTAGATTTATTTAAATTCTATAATATAGTTAGCTGTTAATGTTTATTACTTAAGTTATTAAAACTTTTAAATTACCTCTATTTCTTTATTAATTTCTCTAAAGATAATAATTATTTTCTATTTAAAGTATTTATAACTTCTAAAAGCTTATTATATATTATTATTATAGTTAGCTAATTCTATTACTCCTAAGTTAAGGTCTCTATTAGTTAGATAATTTCTTATTAAAGGTTTAAACTATTATATAGCTCTGCCTATTATATTTATACTAACTACCAAAATCCAATCCTAATTAGTTAGAAATAATTTTTAATTAAACTAATAGTATAAGTTTATTACTGTTATAAAGATTTTGAGCTTATTTTAATTACTATTAAATTTTTTAGAAGGCTATATCTTTACTGTTTTTCCTTTTTAATTTATTCTAATTTACTATTATAGGCTTATTAAGGTATCACGTAACTTTATAATAACTACTTTTTATTCTTAGATAATTTATTATATACTTTTAGTTTTTCTTAATATACTTCTAGTTGTAGATAAAGGTCCTGTTATAACTTTTTCTTTACTATTACTTTCTTCTAACAAATAAAGTTTCTGTTTATCTTCGTAATGGGTTATTATAAACACTTAATAATTAGTTACTAGAATCTATCTAACTGCTTTTTTTTTTTTTTTAGATAGTAATTATAATATTATAAGTTACTAACTTATTAATATAAATTAAACTCGTAACTAGCTGTTTAATTAATTATATAATATTTTAATTAGTTCTTTTATTTCCAGATCAGATAGCTTATTAGACTTAATAGAAATTAGTTAACTTAGTAAGAGTAGAAAGAAGTAATTATAATAAGTTAAAATTTAACAAAATAGTATTAAACTATTTCACTTAAGGTGTAAATTTTAATTTTAGAGTAATTATAAAGAAAAAAAAGTAACTATAAGCTATCTAATACTTTATACTTATAATAAATCCTCCGTGCGTATATTAAATACTACTAAAGAAAATAAGAGAAGATAAGTTTATACCTAGTCTTATCTTTATTATTAGCATTTATTTTTTTTATATTTTGTTATAGCTAATTACCTGATCTGCTTACCTACTCTAAATACTATTCCTTATAGAACTTAAACTTATTATAGAGTAATTCTATTTGTAAGTTCTGTCTTTACTAATTTACTTTAGCTTATTAGTATTACTTATATATTTTTTTATATTATATTTTCTATAGTAACGCCTTCTCGCTTACGCTTTTTTTTAATTATAGTTTATAATAATAAGCTACTACTAAAGGGAACTGCGTCCTTAAGTATATAATTTTTCTATACTAGAAATTTTAATAATAATAGAAAATTAATACTATACTCTTTCTACTTAAGGTTCTGTATAGTGACGGCTTATTATAGTTATTAAAAGTAATAAATAACACTAAAAGGGTTTTCTTTTAAAAGTTTATAGTATTATTAAATTATATAATATTATTTAATATATTTAGAGCACCGTTTACTAGGCTTCTTTTTATTTATATATTATTTATAAACATAATTTATAAGCTAATACTTAAAAAAAGTAAGGCCTTTAAGTTTCTAGTTTTTTTATAGTAAACTTTTTAGCCCCTGCGCTCTTATAACTAGCTATAATAGCTATTATAAATTAGCTAGAATCTTATAACTAGTAGTAATTTAACTTTTAAACTTATTCTCTTTTAGCATAGATATAGATAGCGTCTTGGAATAAACTAATATTATTTATAAAAAGTGTTAATTAAATTCTGGTAGTAAATAAAAGCTAGTTTTAAATTATAATCTTTCTAATATAAAGATAGCCTAGCGTGTTATGAAAAGTTTCTTAATTATAACCCTACTATTATATTATAATATTAAAGAGAATAGTTTTCTTAAACTATTAATATAGCTGCTGCCTAAATATCTTACTTATATTCTAGAATATATAAGTATTATATAAAGGCTTTGTACTTATAGGTAGAAGTTAAAAGAAATTTCTACCTAAAATAATACTTAAGCTACTAAAAGGGAGATGACTAGATAATAGGAAAATCTTCTTATACTATAAATTAACCTAAGTTAATATCTTTAAGCTAACTATAGACTTTTCGTTTATAACTAGATAATAAATATTTTTAAACGTAGTTTAAAGAGCCTAAAGGGCTTATAGAGATAACTTAATAAACTCTATACCCTTAATTAGAATATAAAATAGTGTATTTAGTGTTTTACTAGAAATATTATAAACAGCACAACCTATAGGTACTGCTTAAATTATTAGAGAATAATATCTATAAATAATAGCTAAATTATTAAGCTTAGTAGAAATAAATTTTATAACGTGCATCTTTCTAGATTTTATTTCTTTATTTAGATTAACTAGTTACTATAAAGGATCTTCTCTAGTTAAGAGTGACTAGTAGTAGTTTATAATAAGTCTATTAAATAACTTTTACTTTTCTATAAGGGTTTTATATATGCTTGTGGCTTAGATAATAAGATTAATAAAATAATTAACCTTTTATTACTTCTAGTATATAAAGGGATTAAGGTTATAGATATTAATTTAGGTAAACTAATTTATTACGTAATTTTCAAGCTAATCTCTTAAGTTTTCTCTATTAACTAGAATACTTTATATACTTAATTAATAAGCGGTTAATTTTCTTTAGAATAGTTTAAAATCCTCTTCTTCTTTATTAATATCTTTAAGGTTAGGATTATCTTCTTTAGTAGGTAGTTTTTTCTCTTTATATAAATTATTTTATAAATAAATATAGTTAGACTTATAGTGCTAGTAAGCCTCCTTATATATAGTAAATACTTTATTCTTAAATAAAAGAATTTTACTTATTTTTTAAAATAGATAATAGAGTATAAGCTTAACATAAGCAAACTGCGCTAAGTTATAGTTAGAATAATATTAGAGTATAAAGTTTAAAATCTTTAGCTTAGCCCAAGACCTCTTCTTCATATCACTAATATAATTATATTTAAGGAAAAAGTTATAGAAAGAAAAATTAAATAAATTAGAATAATCCTTATACTTCTAGAGAAGACTCTTATTATAATAAAGAATTCTATTATCTTTATTACCTTCTTTTATAAAATAGTACGTATTTAGCTGGTTTTTCTTTAGCTAATAATTAACATTAAGTACCTAATAAGAGTAATAAACTAAAAGTAGATTAAAAAGAAAATAGGTAATTTTTTAAATAAACTAGTCCTACTTACTAATAAGCCTATTTATTATTTTTATAATAAAGGAGTATAGCGGCCTCTTAGAATTAAGTTTTAATAAAATTCTAGTAATTATAATTTTATAGTTCTTAAATTACTATTCTTATTTAGTAGTATATTTTTTATTATATACTATTACATTAGCAGCACCTATATATAATTAAATATTAATATTAGTAAGCTATTTTATTAGAAGTATATAATAATATATATTTAATTAAAAGTAGTTATATATAGGGTAAAACCGATAGTATAACTTACCCTTATTTTAGAAAATAGTAAAGAATTTAGTAAATAGCCAAGAAGCGGAAAATTAGTACTTAATTTACTTTATTTTTTTATTAAACTTTAAGCAATACACCGTTATATAATAGTGAATTTAAATTCTAGTTAAAATTAAAAATAATTACTTAAAGTCCTAGGTTATATTAGAATAGGCGAGTGAAAGAAACGACTCTTTATTAATAATACTCTATAGCTAGAGTTAAGAATATATAGTAGAAATATATACTTTCTAAAATCTAGTAAATTCAGCTAAGGCCTTATGGTTATCTTTATTAAAAAGTTTCTTATTAGAATCTAGCGCGTTTCTATAGTAGTATATACTATAGTTATAAGTACTACCATAACTTTACTATTTAAAATAATACTAACTATTAATAATACTAAACTTAGAGATGAGTATTTTATCCTTAAAGGCTTAAAAATAACAGTAAAAGTAATAGGTAATAATATAGAAATTATCCTAAATATTATCACGCGTAATCTTAATCCTAGTAGTAGGGATAACATTTTTCTACTTATTATATTAAGAGAAATATTATATTAGATTATTCTAATAGTAATTAGCTATAGAGAAAGTAATAAATAAGCTTAGACTTCTTAGTTACTATATCTAGCGAAGTATTAGTCTTAGTATTAGTCCTAATATTAGTCTTAGTATTAATTATAGTAAATAGTAAAATGGAATTATGTACTATAGCTTTAAGATTTTTATTTTTATCCGCCTAAAAAGGGTGCGTCCTACAGAGGGTTCTAGTAAAACATATAACTAAGTTTAGTATAACTATAAACTAGCTACTATCATTCTTAAAAGTATTTTAAAGTTTATTAATAAAAATCCCTTCGTTATTAGATATTCTTAATATAAAGAAACTAGACTTTATGTTTACCTGCTTCCGCATAATCGTATTAAATACTATGTAATAAAAGTAGGAATATTACGCTATACGGCTATCTTTATATAGTAATATATACTTAATATAAGACTTATAGTTAACATGTTATTAGCAAGGTATTATAAACTTCTTTATATTTATAGAAAAGTATATTAGAAAAGCCCTACTTAGTAATACCTTACTATAATTAAACTCTAATAAAGGGGTATATTAGATAGATGCTATAGATAATAAGACTAAGGCTTTAACCTAACACTATAGAACTTCTAACTTCTATGTATTAGAAACTAGATTCAGGACTATAGTAACTTAAAGAGTAGAATTATCTTTACTATTATCTCTACTATTATCTTTACTATTATTCTTACTATCATTCTTACTATTATTCTTGTAGGGTATCTTTGTATTAGTGTCTAAATCCTTAGTTATTTAGTTATAAACAGGACTTTCTTACATGGCATTTATAAACTATTCTTATTAAGTAAACTTAAGAGATAATTTATTCACTTTAATAGTAAATAAATCACCGTTAACGTAATTATTATTAGGGAGAAAACTTAAGGCTTTATTATTAATAGTAATATCTTTATAACTGTTATAATTTTATTATAGGAAATATAGCTAACGCTGAACAGCTTAATACTATATATAATAGTTATTCTAAAACTATTAGTTAATATGCTTATGTTATAGTAACTATTTATAATATAAAAGTCTTCTAAGGAAGCCTTTTTATAAGCCTTTTTTTTATATTATATGTTTATACTTTAGTCTCATGCTAGCGTATAAGCCCTTACCTTAAATATTTTAGCTTATAACTTATTATGTTTTTCCTTTCTTTACGTAACGTTTTGACTTATTACCTGGTATTATACTTAGTAATTAATTAACGCTTCTTATTAAGCACTTAACTCTCTGCTTATAGCACTACCGTAATATTATATTATATCTTTACTAATTTCTTATAATAGATAACCTGGACCTTACTGAAATTCTTAGAGACCTTATCTCTTAACTTATAACTCTAAAGGTAAGTAACAAATCGCTTATAGACATCTTAATAAAATAAAAAACCTAATATAAAAAAAGTATAAAAGCTCTTTATACTAAGCTTAATAAGATAAAGTAAGTGTTTATTAGTTTAACTCCTACTATTACTATCTCCCCTATTAAAGAAAGTCTAGCTCTTGTTACTGGTTTATTTAGAAGTGGCTTAAGTTCTATAATTCTAATTTTATTTATAACTATAACTAGTACCTATCTCTAAGTTCCTTAAGCTATAATTAGGAATATAAGATTAACTATTATACTAGAACTTACTATACTATTAATAATAATGAAATCCGACTGCCTACCTAACTTTCTGATGTTTACTAGAAAACGAAAGAACCTACGTATCTTTATTAGAAAACTTAATTATAAGCTTAAAGATAATACTAACTAATACTTTACTAAACGCTCTTAACTTCTATATATATATTTAAGGCTAAAGAAGGACCCAGTAACACTTATAGACTCTTTTATAAATAAGGATATATACTTAGTAAAATAATTAATTACTTTTCTATAAGCTATATATGGAGATCTAAATAGAAAACTTATTACCTTAAATAAGCTTAATTTATTTCGCTAAGAATAAAAGAGTTTTATTATTTACTTTACTAAATTCTGTAGACTAGCTGCTGACACTGGACTAAATGAAATTAATTTAATTACTTAGCTAAGAAGATTATTAAACGACGATCTCTGCTAGGTAATAGTAGGTATTAAAATCTCTAATATATTAAATAACTATACTAATTTAATATTCTTGTATAATAATAATCTTTAGTATCTTTCTTTACCGTGTCTTACTAGGCTGTAATCTGTATTATAAAGAGATTTTAATGCTATAGAAATTAATACTTCTAACTACGCTTTTATTAGATTAGCTAAATAAGAAGCCTAAAAGCGTAATAGCTAATATTTTAAGTATAATAAATATGGTTATATTTCCTGAAACTGCTTTGTTTTTTTACTAGAACTCTAATTTATAAGCCTATTCTAACCCTAATAAGTAACCTGCTTTTATTCTTTCTCTAAATTTAAATCTTTTTATAGATAAGAATACTCCTAAACTCTTTAAGCTAGCCTATTAAAAGCTCTATCCTAGTATTAAGTCGCTTTTTAGGACGTTTTTAATACTAGATTTCTATTAACCTTTAGACCTCTCACCTAGTAACTGACTCTTAGAACCATTAAGTGAATATTCTGTATACTATCTAATAAGATAGCTTATTATACTCTATTACTACTTTAATTAATACTAGAGTAACTAATATAGGTTATATTAGTAGATTTTTAGTTAGTGTTTAGAAACTCTATCTCTTATCACTCCTAAACGTCTTATATTCTACTAGTTTTAATAGTAAATATCTTAAAGGGAGTTATATCTTATATACTGCTAATATAACTCTCTATTATATAAATTATATTAAAAAAATCTATCTTTTTATAATAGCTATAGGAAACTATAAATTAATTTTTAGCTAACCTTAAATAAGAAAATATAAGGTTAACTTTAACTATAACTTATAAAAGCTACTTTTTAATACTTCTTATTATTAGGTCTATTGTCTACACTTATTTTAATTTCTTACTTATTTAAGAGAAAATACTATCTGTTTAAGGGATCTTTTAGTAAACCTTTTACTAAAAGGCTTTTATCTTAATACTATCTATATACAGCATTTACGGACCTGTTTTCTGAAGTTATTATTAACTATTTAAACTTAACGCGATAACTAGTTTGCTAAAATAAACTATTAATTATAAGAATCTAATATCTATTTAGAGAACCTTTTAGTGAACTGTTCTCTAAAGGGCTTCTATATAGAATCTAAATTTATACTTAAATTTAATACTAAATTAAATAGAAACCTTACGAGAAAGTCTTCCTCTTAAGGCTTTAAAAATCTCTTAGTAAAGGCTTTACTAAAAGGTCTTTATAAGAATTCTAAATTAAGTATAGATATTTACCTAATTAGGGCAGCCCCCTTTATATAAATAGCCTAAAAACATAAATACGAAATTTTTATTATTTTAATAGCTAATATTAATAAAGCTTTAGTTCTAAAAACCTATACTAATCTAGCTACTAAGATTCTAAAGAAGTACTATAATACTCTTTAAATATTCTTATATAAGAGAGCTAATAGACTACCTGAATATTATCTATATAACTATAAAATTATCTTTAAAAAAGGAAAGTAACTTAGATTTAGACCTCTCTATAAAATATTCTAAAATAAACTAAAAGTTTTTAGAAAGTATTTTAATAACTATCTTACTAAAGGATTTATTAGAGTAAGTTTATTTCTTATAGCTGTACCAGTTATCTTTATAAAGAAACCTAATAAAGATTTTTAATTCTATATAAACTATTAAGCTCTAAATGCTATTACTATTAAAAACTATTATTTAATCTTATTAATTTAAGAAACCCTATTCTGCTTTAGTAAGGTGAAGTATTTTATAAAGCTAAATATCATCTCAGCTTTTAATTACCTCTATATAATAGAAAGAGATAAATAGTTAATTATTTTCTAAACCTAATATAACTTATTTAAATATTTTATTATATTATTTAAACTAGCCAACGCACTAAGCATGTTCTAACACTATATAAATAATATTCTTTAATTATTTCTTAATATGTTTTATATAGTCTACTTTAATAATATTCTAATTTATAGTAATTCTTTATATAAATACTGATAATATATAAAATAAGTCTTAAAAGCCCTGGATAAAGCTAGCCTGTAACTTGATATTAATAAATATAAGTTTTACTAAAAATAAGTTACTTATCTTAAGTATATAATCTTAACAAGAGGAATTAGCATAAACCTAAATAAAATAAAAAATATTCTTAACTAGGAATTTTTTAAGAACGTAAAGGATATAAGAGCATTCCTAGAATTTACTAACTTTTATTAATAATTTATTAATAACTTTTTTTGTATTACGTCCCTGCTTATAGCCCTAATAAAGAAGGATATTTAATTTAAATTTAATAACACTTACTAAAAGGCGTTTAAATACTTAAAATATGTATTTATAACCGCTCTAGTTCTCTAACACTTTAATTCTAAGTTACTAATTATTATAGAAGCTGACTTTTTAGACTACGTAACTACTAGAGTTCTTTTCTAAAAAGATAAATAAAATAAACTAAGACCTATAGCCTACTTTTCTAAGAGACTAAATCCTGCTAAATATAACTATAAGATATATAATAAGAAACTACTAGCTATTATACATTACTTTAAATAATAGAAACCTAAATTAGAAGATGCTATATTCTTAATTTAAGTACTAAGTAACTATAAAAATCTTTAGTACTTTACTATAATAAAGTAACTTAGCTATTAATAAGCTTACTAGGTTAAATACTTATTCTAATTTAACTTCACTATTATATACTAACTAGGTAAGTAGAGTGGAAAACTAGATACTTTTACTTACTATATATAAAATACTTTAGCTTAAGAAGAAGTTTAAAGAGCTTAATAATAAATACTTCTCCGCTCTAAACTATTTAATAATACTCTAGAATTAAACTTAACCAAGACAGATAGGTCGATTTAATAGATTATTAATAATAAATACCTAAATAATAAGTTTATTTAGGAAATTCTGTTACTAATATAGGATAGAACCCAACGCTTTAAGAAGCTTTCTTTAAGTAAATATAAAAACTAAGAAAGCTAATTATACTATTATAACCAGCTAATAATACTAAATAATAATAAACTTAAGATTAAACTTCTTTAAATTACGTACGATTCTCCCGCTGGCGGCTACTCTAGTTATAAAAAAATTCTTAAAATTCTATAACACGAATACTACTAGCTCTAGATATTTAAAATAATATATTAATATATATCTTATTACTATATCTGCTAAAGATTTAAGACTTTTTATGAAAAGTACTATAGCCTCTTAAAACCTCTCCTTATCTCTGAAAGGAGATGGAAGGATATTTCTATAGACTTTATTACTAACCTCCTAGAATCTAAAGACTGTACTAATGTTATGGTTATAGTTAATTACTTTATAAAATATAAATACCTAATTTCTTATAGTGAGATAACTATTATGGATGTTACTTATTTTTTTTTTTAGTACGTATAAATAGACTACAGCTTTCTAGAAATAATTATATTAGACTAAAGAATATAATTTATCTCTACTTTCTATAATAAACTTTGTAAATAACTATAAATTAAATTCTAACTATCTTTTACATATTACCTAGAAACTAATGGCTAAATAGAAAGAGCTAATAGTATAATAAAATAAGTCCTATATATATACATAAACTACTAGTAAAATAATTAGGTAAACTAGCTTCTCTTAGCACAGTTTAAAACTAATAATACTATATTTAAATTTATAAAAGTTTTATTATTTCTAGCTAATACAGGCTAACATCCCTAAATGAGTTTTAAATTTCTTATAAGAATTTAAAGACGTTTTTATTAAGTGTTATAAGCCTTAGAAGTTAACCGCATGGTAGAGAAAATAGCTAATATCTAATAATTAATCTAAGAAGAGATAATTTAGGCCTAAGCTTTTTAAAAAGAATATGTAAACCAGAAATAATTGCTTATACCTAACTATTAGATAAAAGATATAGTCTAGCTTGATATATAAAATATCTAAATAAAGTAATCTTCTAAGAAGCTAGACTTAAAGGCCTTAGGGAAATACTATATTTTTTAGATAATTTCTTTATACGCGTACTGACTTGAACTCTTTAAATTCTTAAATATATACCTAGTTTTTTATGTATCATTGCTTTAGCCTGCTGTGCTTAAATCTAAATACCTTTTAAATTAATAAAACCCGCTATCTAAACCTATTAAAGTTAATAGGGAAACTAAATACTATATTAAATAAATTAAAGAACTGCGCCTAAATTACAGGCGGAAACGCTATAAATATCTAGTTAAATAAACTAAATATAATAACTTAATATAGGAATCTATAAGCGACCTCTAAGATATAGCTACTATAAAAAAATTCTATTTTAAAAACCTAGACTAATCTAGACCTAATATCTAATATAAATATCCCTTATAAAAGCTTAGACCTAAAAGAGAGATATTATTATAATAACTATCCATAATATAAGGGCCTTCTAAAGAAGTCTTTTTATAAGCTTTTTTTTTATATTATATATTTATATTTTAGCTTCATGCTAGCGTATAAGCCCTCGCCCTAAATATTTTAGCTTATAACTTATTATATTTTTCTTTTTTTTACATAACGTCTTAACTTATTACCTGGTACTATACTTAGTAATTAATTAATATTTCTTATTAAGTACTTAACTTTCTGCTTATAGTACTATTATAATAGCTTATAATTATTACTAAAAGAGCGGGGTAGCTTAAGGAGTATAATATTAAAATCTTAAAATAAAAGAAATAACGAACTAAAAATCTTTCTAATATTATATAGAAAGTAGTAAATATGCTTTATATATTTATATTAGGCACCTTAATATTAGCAGACTTCTATAAAGATATATACTTAAGTAATTAGCATCTTCTCTATAGGGGAAAGTTTTAGAAGCTTTTTAAATTATAAGCTAAGATCTATCTCATTATTATAGCTAAATAGAGGTATAAAATTAGGATCTTAAGAGCTATCTTTAAGCCTTAAGTACTTAGCTTTATCTTTAAAGCAAATAAAATAATTTCTATTTATAAGCTTTATATTAAACTAGCGTTTATTACAAGTACTATAGGTCTTTATTATAGGCTTATTAAGGCAGGTGTAAAACCTCTTAATTAGTTATTAATCTATAAAACTAAAGTAAGAGTTATTTAAGAAAGTATTACTTAAAAAATCTATAAAAGAGTTAGATAGCGACAGGTTATAAAATAAACCTATATTAGAAAGTGTAAATAGAGTTAAAAAAGAAAACTTATTAATTATAGTATTCTAGAATATAGATATTAACTATAGAGGCTGGTTTAACTTAGTATTTTAAAATATAAATATTAACTATAAAGACTAATTTAGCTTAGTATTTTAGGATAAAGAGATTAATTAAAAAGACTAATTTAGCTCCTCCTAGCGTCTTATTAATAATAAAATAGATAGTATAAGTAATACTTTATTTTCTATTTAATACTTAATATAGTATTATTTTTAAATTCTAGCTTAAGCACAGCAGGCGTTGGCTTAAACTAGAGTATTATTACTATTTAATTTATCTAGTAGATAACAAAAAGGACTATACTACTATTATAAAAATAAAAAACTATATAATATATTTAAGAAATTTTATAGAGAAAGTAAAGCTAGAAGCGTAGAGTATTATATAAGTGTAACTACTTTTAATAAGAATCTAATACAGCAAGGAGCATTAAAAATAGGGATAGAAAATAGAGATAAGTTAGTTTTATATTTATACTATATAACTTATTAGCTATAAAGTTCTTATAGAGAAGGGTATAGGTATACGTATATATAATATAAAATTAATATCTCTACAGCGCGTATAATGAGCTTTTTAAGTACTATAGTTAGTTTTATTTATAGCAGTATCTTTAGGATTACCATACTTATAGTAAGGAGGTATATCTATTAGTAAAGAATATAACAAAGTACTTTAGTATTAGTTACATAAAAGAAGTATTAGTTAGAGCGAAAAAAAGTTTAGTGGTAAAGAATAGTAGTAATTTAATATTCCTTACTAAGAACCTACTCACGTAATGTCTGAATTTCTTATCTAATTAGAAGATAAAAAACTTTAGTGTAACCTTAGAGTAGTTTTAAATAAAAACTCTTCCCCTAATTAAATAAAAAGAGCTTCGCTACGCTTAGTAATAAAATTTATAACTTTTAGTATTTAAGGTACTAAAAACTTTTTTATATTAATAGTATTTTATTAGCCTATTATAGATACCCTTTAGAGAATAGATTCTAGTAGTATATAAAATACTATATACACTTACTATAGTAGCTACTATTTATTTATTATTTCTATAAAGAATATTAAGTAAGCTTTTATTATAATTAAGAGTATAAACTTATAAAAGAAGTTTCTATCTAATATCTAGAAATTTCTATTCTAGTTTTATTTTTTTTTTTTTACTAAAAGAAGCTAAAAACTTATTACTGTATTATTTATTTAACTATAATATTTAGCTAATAAAAGAAAAAACCTTGCTCTTTAGCTATTTATATTTAATATTTTATATAAAGCTATAAGTGCTTTAAAAATAACTTAATAAGAACTTTTAAAAAGAATTTATTTATTCTAATAGCTTTTTAATTATATTTCTAGTTCTATTTATAAAAAAGGCAAATAGAGGACTTTAATTCTGTATTAACTATTATATATTAAATAAAATTATAGTAAAAAACTATTACCTACTACTACTAATTAAAGAATTATTAAATAACTTAAAAGAAATATAATACTTCTCTAAAATTAATATTCTATAGGCTTTTAATAACTTTTGTATTAAAACTAACTAAGAGTAGCTTATAGTATTCTAAACCTATTTTAGTTTATATAAAATACTAATAATACTATTTAAATTAACAGGTGCTCCTATAACTTTTTAGTAGTATATAAATAATATTTTATAGAAATATCTAAACTACTTTTATATTATCTATATAGATAATATTTTAGTTTATAGTTATACTTATATTAAATATAAAGAATATTTCTATTTAATACTAAAAAAGCCTATAAGAGGCAGGCTTACATGCAAAAGTAGAAAAATATAAATTCTTTATAACTAAAATCTAATTTCTAGGCCTAATTATAGACTGTAATAGTATCTATATAAATTTAAAAAAAATTAAGATAGTAGCTAGCTAGGTAACACTAATTTATATTATAAATATATAGATATTTATTAGCTTTATAAACTTTTACTACTATTTTATATAAGGATTTTTTTATATTACTACTTTACTAGTCTACTTAACACAAAAGGATATACTATTTAACTAAAATAATAGTTATAAGAAAGTTTTTTAGAAACTAAAAATAGTATTTACTACAGTACTTATTCTAGCGTTATTTAATTAAGAAAAAGAAATTATTATTAAAATAAATATTTCTAACTACATCTCTGCAGGAATATTGTTATAATATAAAGATAATAGTATTTTATAGCCTGTTATATTCTTCTTAAAAAAGTACTTAATAATAGAGTATAACTATAAAATTTATAATAAGAAACTACTAGTAATTATTTACTATTTTAAAGAATAGTAGTTAGAACTTAAGAAATGTATTTTACTAATTATAGTAATTATAAACTACTATAATTTAAAGTACTTTATAATAATAAAGTTACTAAATTACTACTAAGTCTACTAGTTTAAATTTCTATTTTACTTTAACTTTAAAATTATATACTATTTTAGAAAGTAAAATATAAAGTTAGACTCTTTAATTAAAAAATTAGCTAATTTATTATAA
Source organism: Zopfia rhizophila CBS 207.26 (assembly GCA_010093925.1). Taxonomy (NCBI): domain Eukaryota; kingdom Fungi; phylum Ascomycota; class Dothideomycetes; family Zopfiaceae; genus Zopfia; species Zopfia rhizophila. Next base: position 3,714,197 of record ML994610.1, read on the forward strand.
AAAAGAGATAAAAGACTCTGCTACTAAAGCTAGATTATTTTAAAATAAAAAAACCTAGAATTACTTCTAGCTACTATTTTACCTGTTATAACTAATTATAAGAAAAAATTAGTTTATTTCTTTAACTTATTAGAGACTTCTGCTTATAGAATTATTATAATAATTTATAACTAGCTCTATTAATACACCGCTAAATTATTATTACCTACTAAATTTATTTCTATTTTTATTTTTACTACTACTATTATTAGACTTATTATTATTTTAAAATCTAAATAGACTAAAAACTTACTACTACTAAGAATTTAGACTCTATTTTAAAAAAAAAATACTATACTAATCCTGTAATTAATTCTATACTAACTAATTTATAGAATAGAAACTATAAGAATAAATACCTAATACTAGCCAAGTGTATTAAGATAGATAGATATTTATAATATAGAAAAAAATTCTATATATCTAATATAAATAAGCTAAAAGCTAAACTACTTTATTTTTACTACAAAAGCTCTATTACTAGCTATATAGGCTATAATAAAATATATAAATTATTATCTTATAAGTATTATTAGCCCTATATGTATGACTTTATTACTTATTAATTTTATAACTACTATATTTACTACTATACTATTCTTTTAAGAGAAGCTTATTAAGAAGTTTTAAAACTACTATTTATTCTAAACTATACTTAAAAGAATGTATTTATAGACTTTATTATTTACCTACTACTAAATAGCTGCTATAATACTGTAATGACTATAACCTACTATTTAATAAAAATAAAGTATTTAATTTCTTGTTAAATATACTATAATATTAAAAATGCTGTTTATTTATTTCTAATATATATATAAAAGCTCTATAGTCTACTACGTACTATTTTTTCTAACTGTAGACTCTAGTTTATCTCTAAATTCTAAAAGTATTTAAACTATTAACTGAAGATTATAACATTATTATTAACTACATATTATTTTAAAACTAATAACTAGTTAGAATAAATTAATACAGTTCTTAAATAGTACTTATAGTTATATATTAGCTACTTATAAAATAACTAGTTTAAATAGCTATTATTAGCTAAGTTTATTTTAAACTCTATTTACTTAAAAAGTACTACTATTTCTTTATTCTTTATAACTTATAGCTTTTACTTAAGAGTTAGATTTAAACTATTAGCTACTATTTACTTTATATAAAACTAAAACTTTAAAAAGCTTATAGCTAAAATATAAGAGATTATAAACTACTTATATACTAAACTATTAACTATATAAGTTTATTATAAAGACTAGATAAATATATACTATTACTTTATTTATTTATTTTATATAGGAGATTTTATATAGCTAGATACCTAAAATATTAAGACCTTACACCCTATAAAGAAACTAGATTAAAAAAATCTAAGCTTATTTTAAGTTATAAAAGTTATATTATTATATGCCTATTATCTTAAACTACTAAATAAGTTCTATTTTTATAATATATTCTATATTAGCCTGCTTTATTTTATTATAATTAATTTATTATTTTACTAGCAAATACTACCCCCTTCGCTAATAGAAATTAATAGTAAATAAAAGTAGTTTATTAAAGAAATTATTAACTTTTATTAAAACTACTATAGCTATAATAGTATTTTATAACTAAAATATATAATTAAATAAACTAAATATAATAAGTTAATAGAAATTTCTACTTACTAAATAGAGAATATTATAAATATAATTTAAGTATTCTACTAGTAGTATCTTAAGAAGCCTAGTTTTTAAAACAACTATAGAGACTACAGCTATAAGAAGGGGAGTATTATTATAATATAATTTTATAAAAACTATTACTTTTAAGCTTATTTAAATTAAGTATTATATAAAGTTTTTATATAGACTATACAAACTCTTTTATTTCTAGAATTTTATATATATTCTATTTATAGCTTCTATATATAGCTTAGTAAGCTACGTTTTATAATTTATTTTATATTATATATTATTATTATAGTTATTAATTTTATCTATACTCTACCGCCCCCTAACATTAAGTTAGTAATTAATTACTATATATAATAAAATAAAGTAGGTATTACATTATTTTAATAGTTTTACTTAATATAAATAAGTAAAATAAAATAGTTAATTAAACTATTTTATTAAAGAAGGTTAAATAAATATTATTAAATAAGTTTTTTTTTTTAAATATTTAAATAAATTTTATTTACGGAAGCGCCTATTAAAAGTTTTTGTCTATACTAAAAAAGCCACTTTTCTTAGCATACCTTAGCATTACCTTTTTGCAAATTTTCTCTTTATTTATCTCTTATTTATTTTATTATGGCTCTAAATACTGATATAGTAATATACATATTAGTAGTCACTTTAAAATTACCTTTTAAAGGTAAAATAACTTCTAAAATTATTAAAAAAACCGGTCTCTTAAAGCGGATAATTAATAATATTTATGCTTAAGTAATTTAGTAGGGTTTTAACTCTAACTATATCCTACTTATTATTAAAAATAAATATCTTTAAAATGCTCCCCGTTCTGGACGTTTAATAAAATAGACTAAAGATATTAAGTAGGCAATTACTATAAAAGTACGCTATAATTAATATAGATAAGAAAGAGTATATACTAATTTTACTAATAAGTTTAACTAATAAAATACTACTATCTTACCTATAACGGTATAGTAATGTTTAAAGGCTTTTAGTTTTAACAAGACGAAACTAATACAAAAGCCTAGACTAATAAATAAGATAAAGAAAAAGTAATTATAATAATATCTAGCGCATAAAGATTAGACGCTTAAAGACTAGAAGAATATAATTTAGTTAAACAAAACAGCTATCGTGTTACTCTATTAGAGGGGAGGCTATTAAATATAGTGAACTTTAAATAAAACTTTCATTCAAAGCTATATCTATAAGCGTTAGAAAGAATACTTAGAGTTTATATTCTAAAGCTATTTTACGTACGATCGAAAAGGCCCTTATTATTATTAATTACCTAAAACAAAAAAAGAAAAAGATAAAGTAAAAAAAGTTCTAAAAGAGATAAATAAGACTCTTAAGCTGATAATATAAGAGTAATAAAAGCTAGAGACAGGAATAAGACAGCTAAATCTAAAAGCAAAAGATAGTCAAAAGTCTATCTAGAGATAGAATTAAAAGAATAAAAAGCTAACTCATTAAACTAGTAATAGAGTTAATTAGTATAGATATTAGATAAAAGTATTAATACCTAAGCTTATTCCCTTTACAAAAGAGTGTTTAAAGAATTATTTAAATATAATAATTTAAGAGAATAAAGTACCTACTTATACTTACGTTGCTTAGTAAAGAGTATATAACCTATATTAAATTAAATAGCTTCTTTAGTATAGTAACTCTCTAAACCTAAATACTATCAAGCTATACTAGTACTAGATAAAGAGAGAAATAATAAAAAAGGGTGCCCTAAAAAGTCGCGTAGAAGTAATCTAAGTCTAGAAAAAGTGCTAGAAAGAGCTTTTATAGAAGAGAATTTAGATATAGATTAAGAGAATAATAAGGCATATTAAATTAATTATTAAGTTAGAAGGTAGAAATGAGTATAAGGAGGGAAGAAAATATATATAATATATTTATTAGCCTAATTAGGTAATTAGACGCGCTAAGTATTATGGCTTTTTTTAGGCTTAGTACAGACAGAAACTTTTAATAAGCACTTCCGTACTTCTTTTTTTTAAAAAACTTTTTTAAACTAAATAAACTCTATTTCCAATTAATATAGTAGATTTCTTTACTATAATATATACTACTTATTAAGTAAAAATAAGCTTAAAAAGTACTTAATTACTTTTTTATAACTTATAAATATATATATAAGTAAGAAAATTATAGAAATTATATAAAAAACTTTTAAAGCCTTTAGAATCTACTTTAATTAAATTAGCTATTTTATACTTAATAATACTACTAATAATAATATAATAACAAAAACTTTTGTAAAAAATATATAAATTTATTACTTTTTATTATTAATTATATTATATACTTTATTTACTTAACTTTATAAACTAGAAAATAATATTTAATATTAATTAAAAAAAACTTTTAAAAATAATAAAAGGTAACTTTTATAAAAAAAAAAGGTTTTTAAAAAATTAGTATATAGAAGATTTATTAAAAAAAAATTTATATTATTAACATAATTAAAATACTTTAATAATATATTAAGTTAAAAAAACTATAATATAATTTATATTTTAATATTATACTAAAGTTAATTAAAAAGTCTAATAAAATTTACTAAAATTTACTAATTAAATTTTTTTACTATAAAATTAAATCATAAAATATATTTAATACTTATATTAATTATTATATTAAAGCCTACTATATAAAGTAAACTACTAAGTATAATAACTTATTATATGCTTTAATAATAAAAAACGTTTTTATTAGTACTAAGTTTTATTTCTTAATATTAGAAGTAAAATAACATTCACTAAAATTACTTATAAAAACTTAAATAACTTTTTTTCTACTTTTTTTTTATACTAAAGTAGTTTTAATATAGTACTTTATTACTTATAACTACTTATAATTACTTATAAGTTTATGCTAGCTATAATACTAAGTATATATATAAAAAGAATACTAAAAAGCTAAATATACTTTGTTAAATAAAAAATAGTAAACTTATAGTTAATAATTAGTAAGTAATTAACTAGTATATTATTTACTTTAAACTTTTTAAAAATATAACTTATTAGCTATAAAGTAAAAGTAAGTTAACAGATTAGAATATAATTTAAAAAGTTATACCTATATTTAATTTAATTTTATAACTTTATAAAGTAAAAAAAGAGTACTTTAATAAAGTAGACTATAACTTACTATATGTATTTAAGAATTATTATAAAATTAATATTAACCTTATATAAAGCAAGTTATAAAAGTATTAAATAAAACTTAATAATTTACTAGCTTACTATGTAGCTATATAGTTACATTCCTTATATACGCTATACTATAAGAATGTGTAGAAAAATAAGCTAAAGTAGCTATATAAGCTTAATTAGATGTTTAATACTTTATAGGTAACCTACCAAATAATAGAGTTATACAGGCACCTTAACTACTAAAGTGCACGCGCATTAGCATAGAAAGCACGGAAATTGATAATATTATCAATTAAAACACTACACCACAGCAAGCTAACAAGGAAGAGGGAGATGAATTCAAGTACTAGTAGAAAGAGCTACCTCTTAATAATAACCATTACTTTGCTAAGGATCTAATTTTATACTGGTAATTACAGTAATTGACCTATCTGCGACTTAGTAAAATGGCGCTTGATATCCTTACAATCCCCGCATCAAGCACTGACGTCGAGCGTATGTTTAGTGAGCTTGGCGACCTCCTTAAGGTGAGAAGGATGAAGATGAGGCCTCGGTTAATCGCTGTAATTCAGTGCTCAAGGAGCTGGATGAGGAAGGACTGGGCTAGAGATGGGGGTGCGTACACGTGTAGTGAAGCAGTGGGCAGTTTTGCTAACAAATTTGCAGTTGGCTTAACCTCAACACCACAAAATGCTATCGCGATAGGCCTTACAACTATCTCTACAACCTCACTTATCGATCAATACACATGGTAGGAATCGAGCGACGAAGACTAGCCCTAAGCAATTCATCCCACCTAGGGCGGAGCCATGTTTAAATTTTTGATGTATTACTAAGCTCTCAAGAAGTAAGCAAGCAAGTAACAAGCAAGTATCGTCAATTTGAGCTGAACAAGCAAGCAAGCAAGTGAACAAGGAGATGGTTACACAAGCAAGCAAGTCAACGAGGGTTTGACTTGCTTGCTTGCTTGTTGACAAGTCTGCTACTCATGTACTTGGAATCGCTCTCCACTCGCGACTTCTTTCCTCTACAGCCTTTCTCTGCATCCTTATTACGAACGGGCCACCCCCAACATCCATAATGCTGCCGACCCATCATTCCGTTCCTATTACCGCGATGCGCTCTAAGGTTTCAGCTGAGACTATAAAAGTAGAGATAATTAGAGATGCCTCAAGCAATGCCGTGGGCAGTACGAATACGGCCCAGACTAGGGAGCCCTTTCAGGCTCTACCTCCTTGAACGACGGACGTATTCCTCCTCTGCTACCAATCCTTCTCTCTAGTACTGTATCGCATATTCTACTCTCTAGTAAAGAGTTACCACACTTATTTACTTTAGAAGGCCCAAACTTATTACAGCCTTTCTCCTCTGTACCTGAGCAACCCTTAGTAATACCCCCCTAGCCTACTCTACCCTAAAGCGGCCCGCCCCCCCTGGCTACTGCATCAAAGGCGAAGCCGGCTTTACAAGGTACTGTACAGTTCTGTAAAGTATCTTTGTTGCATATGCCTAAATTCTGCCTTTTTCTGCAACATCCTTGTCGCATGAGCCTACACACTGCCCCTTGTGCAACACCCTTGTGCGCTGCGCTTCTTCGAACATTGCTATGGAAACTCGCCTCTGGTCTACGCCAGCAAACCTGCTCGAGAACCGATGAAAGTCTTTTGTGACCTTGCAGCCTTCACTCGTTGCAGCGCTGGATCCGAAGTTGGTTGACCTTGAGGGAATGTCCGTTCTGGAGCGTGAGGCTGTTCCGTGGGAGAAGATCCAACCGCATACGAGGGATGATGAGCTTATACAGAAGCTTTGGGTGTTGGATTAGCGGCTTGTTGAGGATAATTTTGATTGGTATGTGTGACTTCCGCATTACAACACAAGCCTATAAGGCTTGAGTGGAGGAGAAGGATATGAGTAATGCTCTGAGATCCTCATCTTCAGATGTTTAAGACCGCTGTCGAGTTCCTCAAGTTGAACTGCTCCCTAATCGTCCAAAGCACTGTACATCCAAAGGCAGTTGTGTCTACCCTCAGACGATATGATTCTGGTGGCGGCAAAGGTCTCGGATTTCCAGTGAACGGCATATACCTCATCCACTCCGACATTGGTCGGCCGGGATAACTCAGACTATCGTGATTGTTGATTTATCTATCCCTTCAAACCAATCTGTTATGTCTTCGTCAAAAATGGCGTCGAGATAACCAATGCGTTCGAAATCAGATCCACGCTTGGTCAGGACAAGAGCTCGAAAGTTTATCGAGGAAGTTTGTGGTCGAAGCTCTTTGAGCTTCCTAGTCGCCGCTGAAGTGACTAATCTGAGAAGAAAACAGTCTTGTTTGGTTTCGGGTCCAAGAGTGCCGGGTAGGTCTGCTTCGATCCTGAAGTCCGCATCGAAACGTTGCTCACTCCCGATGCCCATTACGTAGTATTGCCGACGACCTGATATGTCTTTGTAAGCCCATAGCCTTCGTATAAGTGCTCCGCGAACAGTGAGACTCCCGTCGCTGACCGCACCAAATGGGTCCGCAGTTTTCAATTTGCAGTGAGCATGCACGACCTCAGCTTGTATGTCTCGATCAAATCCTGTATGTGCTTGCCAATTTACATGGCAATTGACTGCTGCCCATGACCAAGAAGGTGCGATATACTGTTTTGGCCGTGCCTGAGGCAATTCAAACTGTGGGTCAACACGCCAGCATAGGCCATCAAGGAGATCTATATTCCACAGTCCTGCGAGATAATCACTCTTGTAAAAGGGCTTAAGGACCCTAGCTACACCCGATAATGCAACAAGCCGATCCGATGGGTGTGTGAGCAGCATTGAGGAGTAAATAGGGACAATGCCGAGAGTCCATTCAGAGAGTGATCGCTTTGTCTCCACCACGTCGCGAGACTTGTCGATCGAAGTCCGAAGGAGCTTTTCGAACCTCGACTTTCGAGAGTAATCATGCCAGATACGCTCGCAGGGGCATTGGAGAGTTTCCTTACATTCCCAAACAATCTCGTGCGGCCCGAACTGGATCACACGCGGGGACAAGATATGCTCCTGGAAGCACCATGCGCGCCTCAGGAGGGGGAACTGAGGCCCACTGTGAACACCTCCATGTGCCTCAAACGCTCGATGCTCTGGGATCGCAGTAATATAAGCATTTACCTCCTCCCCATCTACAGTTGATACCTTCAATGGGTAAGGTCCGATTGGTCGCGAATTTTGAAAACAGTACAATCCGTGACTGCAATCAGCAGCTGCCGCAGCCGAAATCGTGAGATAGGACCTGCCGTATACACTAGCCATTGCAGCTGACTCCCGTTCCCAATCCTTTAGGTCGTCCTGAACGATACATAGACTGTCAATCCACAGGTATCGTACGTTGAGGAATCTTGCAAGCTCTATTGCTTCTTGAAAAGTTTTGGGCAGAGAGTGCCATGCCATGCTCTTTTGGTATTCTTCGATATTCGAACTCGTTGTGCAAACCGGCTGAGAGCCACCCCAACAGTGGCTTAGACATATGTATCGCTCTACTTCGCCCTTTGTCACGTACAAGCGTTGTTGAAAGCCGCCGTCCACATTCCCTACGTCGATGACTCTTGTAGGCAATTGCCCGGGGAGACCTTGACAACATTTGGCGTGAGTAGTGATACACTGGTCCAGCCAAGCTGGGAGATGGCTACGAGCAGAATGATGTATGTCGTGCCAATGAGGACGAGATTTTAGCGCCTTCCATGGAACATCTTTGGACCCTACATAATAGGTTATTGAATGAGCTGAGCCGACCGTCCATATATGGCCTTGCAGAATTTGTAGAAGTCGCGTGCAGCCTGGGAGATCAGCGAAAAGAATTAAGAGACGACTTAGAAACCAATGAGGTGATTCGAAAGTATCCAGCGGTGTGAAGAGGCACAAGAATTCGAAGATCATGGCTGAAATAGTTCGCGCAGCTGGCCACCTCGCAGAACCGCTCGGAGTGAGCAACAAGACTGAAGGGGCCAAACATTCTCTTACCAGGTAAAACGTAGAGTTCAAATATCTGCCAATCGGGCTGGAAATCCCCTTGCACTCCGATCTCCAAACTCTTCTTGCCTCCCCGTATGGACAGTTGAGAGCGATGAGATTTGGTAGAATCGTTCTCGAGTTCAGATTGGCTGAAAAAGTGAAGCAATCCACTCAACAGAAAGGAGCATGACTGGCATCCAGCTGCCGACTGCAGGAAAGGGGCAAAATCGCCATAATAGTACAGCCCACCTTCATAGAACTCGAACAACTCCGCATCGGTAGGATCAAGTCCTCTACAAACTGAGCAAGAAGACATCTGCAAGCACTTGTGCGACTCGAATCGAAAGTGATATTGTTGAGGTGTGCGCGTTGGCGGTCAGAACAGGCTGAACGATACGATTACCGTGACGCCTTCGACGGTGCGCGATAAGGGGCTTAGGGACAAAACCCGCTGCGCACGTGCTCATTGATCACGTCTATCACGTGTTAATGGATGAATAGTCCGTGCGTTTGAAAATTATGTAACGTGACTCCTTAGCGAGCTCGCCACCCTGGCGAGATGGCTATCATCCAGCACCCTTTCTGTCCCAACTATTATCCTAAATTAGTTCCAAATCTCTCTCAGGAGCTATTTTCGGCTTCCGCACATGATAAAGTACCTACTATAATGCTCACTCGTTGGAGTCGTTGCTCTTTGGTTGGATGAAGAATGTGATTGAGAGATGGGTTGGTTTTATATAGAATCCGTGGTCGAAATGCGCTCTAAGAGGTTATTTTGGGCTTGAAGGTCGAATTTATAGATCGCGGAGAACTTGTACCCGACAGCAAAACCTCTGTAGAATTGGAGCCGTTTCGGGCTCCCTGAAGACGGGCTCAGATCCCTGTCTAGTGATCGGCCCGCTCACCCACTCACCCACTGCGCACCCACTGCTCACCCACTACCCACCCACTTTCTACTTATTCAGTGCTCTCCGCTGAGGTTCCTTCCCTGATAAGTAGAACAGCTCACTAGTGCATCACATTACTTTTCTGCGCCTTGCCGCTCCCCTTTAGTAACACCGGCGGAAGTGAAAATTCGCGAAGTTTCATCAAGGATAGACGGTCATGTTAAGACAAAGAACAGGTAAGGGGATGCGAAGGCGGCATTATTATATAAAGGCGGAAAGCGATGTATTAACGTATTTCCATTTTGAAAACAAGGAGAGTAAAATTTCCTGATCCAGCACGCTAAAAGTGCAGAAACAAACGCCTCAAGTTTCTGCGGTGTCAGATTCAGGATCGATCAGGATATGAGCAAACTGCGTCAACCCTGACGAGCGAAGTCGACAAGTCACCACCCGACAGATCCTCAGGCCTGCCAGCTCCCAAGCAATCCTTATATCGTTTTCTAATTTTAGCCAATGATAGCAGGTGTAGCCGCGGAGTCGAAAAGGGTTCCCTATTCACCATGGTTCACACGCTTCGCTCACTCTCACTCACCTTAAAAGCAGCTCTGCTCACCTTTGCTGACAGAGGTAGAGTTTCTTCTTGTTCGGAGTGACATCGGTATCAGAATGTCCATTATAAGCTCCACTTGCATATCCGTCTGCATCTCTTCCCCGTATGTTCACCCATTGTAGGTGGGTAGTTGTAAGCTATTGATACAATGCTCCTTTCTGTAAACGTCCGACACTTTTCTCAAATCCAAAGGCGATATGCGGCACGTTTTCGGATCCTATGTCTTGTTGTTCCCCTTCACCTTCGGCATCATAGGTATTCAACAAAGGCCCAAACCTCAATTTCACCATCTGGATCTCTTTAGGTAAAGGTTCGGCTCCAAGTGATGCCCCTCGTGTGAGCGCGTCTAACTCGGGGTTGCGTGTCGTAGCTATAATGGCTGAGAAGGCTGCTGAGTGAGAAACGCCATTTTCAATTATTGCCAATATGCCGATAGCCGCAGCAATTAACGCGAATAGAAATCCGATCCCGTAAGAAAGAAGAAGATATAGAGGATGATATTCGTATACGCTAATAGTATTCGAGGTTGTGATATTCCGAAACGCGGTGTTAGAATCGGTGAGATACGAGGAGCTCAGATAGCTTAATGTTATGTTGTTTGCGAGATCTTCGACGGCTCGGAGAAGGGTCTGGTTTCTGCACATTCCCGGATGGGTCGGAAACGCATTACCAAGCGCAGCGCTTTCATTGAATAACCCCGCTTCTAGAGAGACGTTTCTGAAAGGGCTATTTTGGATCTCGTCACACCCTGTCAGACCCGTGGAAAGCATGTTGCTTGTTGGACGAATCAAATGCGTAACAGTGTTGTCGAGCTTGCCGTCGCCGAGACTAAAGTAGCCAGTAGTTGTCACGTTCCCTACTAAAAGATTGCACAGCGCATTGAAATGAGATAGGTACGCGTTCGTGGTACTTTGATCGGCACTGGAGGCGTTTGACAGTCCTAGAACTGCTTGAATACCGGGGGAGAGAACGCTGTTTCCTAACTTCTGGACTTCTCGCTGAATGACACGCTGGGTTCCATTGACAGAGGCTATTGTAATATCGAAGGACGCGTTGACAGCATTGCAAACTATATTTGAGGCAGATGTTTGTATCCATAGTTGAAGATCATCAAAGAAGCATGTCTCTCCGGAGCAAACTTGGATACCAGTTATTCGGCGTAGACTCCACCGAAGTTGCCCAAGCGGAGAAGAGAAGGTATGCATGAGCGCGATTTGAGAGCCAGTACGAATCGTTAACCTGGGAGAACACAAAGAGGCCGTCTTCTTCGAACAAATGAGTGACATCATTGAAAGCGAGCTGCTGCGTGTTGTTTGACGTGTTACATTGCACAGAAGGGCCGTAGAAGCTTAAATCGTACGACCAATCCAAGCTCTGGACCGGTGGTGAAATGGGAACAGTGTCGATGCTTAGCGCAGCTTGTGTTGCAAGATTAAGCGCAATTTGCGATGTTGGGATAGTCCATGACATCTTTCCAAAATCTAGAAGGGGAATAGGAGCTAGAACAGTGATATTTCTAGGAATAATGGAAAGTGTAGCTGGTGGAGCGACACTAACGATCCCCAAGCACCTAAAGACTACCTTAGTGACATACTATGCATTCATATGGAAACCTTTACCAGAATACAGTGCCGAAGAGAATAACAACCCTAGTCGATTTAAAAAGCTCGCAGCTAAAGATGCTTCGCGGATCACTTATTAAGGAATATAGTTTGTTCAAACTCGCTATTCTCAAAAGTTTAGCGTGTGCTGATTGATGCAAAGAGTACTTTAACGAGACCTCAAACGATTACTTACCTGTTGTCAAAGATCTCTGTCTCACAACCTTCCAGACATATTGCTGAACTGCAGCAGCGATCGTCGCCCGGAAGGCTGAACAGACGAGAAAAGCAAATGCCGTACCAAATCTAATTGGCCATGCTTGCTTTGCCGCGTCGCCCGTGGAAGTCCCGCTCAATGCTAGGTAGTAAAAATGATGCCCCAAAGATAAAGCGAGACCGGTGGTCAGCATTGCAACGATAAAGACCGGTGACTGCCAGGTGATTCGCCCAGGTGTGAGTTTCCGAGTTGCGATTTGAACTGGCGGTACAGGTTGCTTGGGCGTTTCCTTAATAGCCCCAACTGCTGCCTGGGCAAGCGATGATACTGGTCGAAGGCTCAAGTCTAATTCATTGTCTTCGAGTATTTCGCAGAAGCCTAGGTTCTTGACTATGTGTTTATCCGAAGTGGGGCTCGTCATGAGCTCAATAGAGCCTCGATAGTCTGTATCCCGACTGCAAGGCTTTCGTGTGATTGTGAAGGCCATCAATGCCCGCCTAAAAACCGTTTACTGGGTAAAGGCTAGAATATGTTGATTCAATCTGCAGTACTTATCATTGAAAACTAGTGTGAGCCGAGTTGATTTAACATTTCTGAGGATGAAAGGGCGGACTCGGAGGAAATGTAACCTTAAATGTGAGCTGACAAGCTGCGCTAGGCAGCAGGCCCACGTGGCCGATGTGCTCGTGGACACTTCTAGGATTGAACCGTATTGTAACTTTCATTTAGATAACAAGCGATCCAAGACCTGTGACATAAGCAAGATTGATAAGATAATGTCTTGGCACGAGAGGCAGAAGTATCTGCTCCCTCTGATCGGAATTCCCGGAATGCTCAGGGCTACCAAGCTTGAAGCAGGATTACACAGCCACAGCTCAGGACTGCTTAGTCAGAGTCCAGTTTTTAAAACAAGGAATACTCCAGTCTGAAAGCGGAGACGGATTTTGGAGACGTTACTTTCGGGGATGGTTAATACCGTTTGAGAAATATATCTAGAGCGATGAAGCATTTCCAGTTTAGGAATAGCGCCCCACCTTGGGGTTTGATCGTAAAGCATTAATCCCATATTCCATTCGCGTCTATTACTCATTTCTTATTCGGAAGCACTTCCGAATTGCAAAGAGCGAAAAGTTGGGTCGGCTGAATCCCGAATATGTCCGTTAATTTGGCAAAAGAGCGATCTACCATTTATAGTACCGATGTCTGCAACCTCATTTGTCAGCCCTAAGTTGGAATTTCGGCAATTTTCTGCAATTGGGAATGTGGGGAAACGGAAGCCGGGTCAGGAACGACAATTTATTGTGGAATCTGACTTAAAAGCGGAGATCCCATGTGGTTTTTTTTTTCATCGCGCACATTCGACTTTTGAAGGGTGTAGTTAGGATTTGGAAAAGAGCAAGGATTAATTCGTGAACATTCGTATTTGGGAGGGGGTGAACATTGGGAGGATTTGTCTCGCGAACGTTCAATTTTGGAGCTTCAAGATGTTTGGCTGGTTACCTGCGCTGGCCCTCGTCGCGTTGGCGAGCAGCTCGATGGCCCAGCGCGATGGCTGGAAACGACCCATCGTGCTCGATAGGTCTGGCGGCTTTCCGATCGGCGGCAAGATTATCCATGATCCTTCCTCCACCAACCTAACACTCTCGTGCGATCACGGCTACATGGAGTACTTCATCCCATCGCGGCCACGAAAGACGAGCCTCGTCATGTGGCATAGCTCCAGCACACAGGTATGGCAGAACCGCTGGGACGGCGGTGAAGGTTACAAGGATTTGTTTCTGCGCCGCAACTATCCTGTGTACTTGTGGGACGGACCGCGAGTCGGGCGCGCCAACTGGAGCTGCAAGCCGTTGAACTATACGCCGAATTACCAGGACCAAGGCAACTTTGTTGCATGGAACTTTGGGCCTTCTTACAAGAATTGGTGGAACGACTCGCAGTTCCCGACCAAGGACGACGAGGCTTGGCAACGGGCAACCAGCTCTCGCTACGTGGAGTTTGACACTGCTGAGAACGTTCAGCTTCAATCAGATGCTGCGGCCGTTGCAGCCGACTCTGGTAAACTTGGTGACAATATCGTATACCTTACCAACTCTGCAGGCGGACTTCGCGCTATGATGACAGCGACCAAGGCCAAGGAGAACAATATAAAAGGTATCGTCACCTACGAGAGTATTGGATACGTCTTCCCGGACAACGCGAACGTTACGGCTGGTTCCGGTGGTTTTGGACCCTTCGTGGTCCCGCTCGAAGACTTCAAGAAACTGGCCAAGGTTACAGCAATCCAGTTCGTATGGGGCGACCATAGACCGGAGTCGTTCGAGTCTATCCAACAGTCACGATATGCGGCGCAGCTGGTCAACAAGTATGGCGGAAATGCAAAAGTCCTTATGCTAGGGACTGATGCTGGTCTCAAAGGAAGTTCACATATTCCGTTCGCAGATATGGATAATGCTAAGGTCGCTGGCCAACTGGATAGATTCTTGGAGAGAAATGGCTTAGATGACTATGTAGATGATGACGATGATGAAGGGGAATGGGAATGGGTAAGGAAGTCGCAGCGTAAGGGCTAGAACAGTAGATCCAAATATCGGATACGGCCGTCTTGAGACCAGGAATCAAGGGATTTCTAGTGACTACGATTAATTCAGTGTTCGGGAAAAATCCCTTCTGCAATATTAATATAACATGTTTGAACACTGTGTAGCTTAGCTACACGAAAGACGGCAAAAAAAATTACTTTGATAGATGAGAGCTCGGGAAGCTCGCGTCAAAGCGTGGCGCGATTAGCTGGGTATCCTTTGCTTTGCACAAACCGTGTGAGGATATGATATTCCGTGGAGGCCGATATATGGCGTTGAACAAGCTTGACTCGGGGAGATTTGAGAGATGTACGATGGAAAGTCGAGCTTGCTAACGAGGAGCTTTGTGAGATCGAGTCTTTCCTTTTTAGGAATGACGCCCGTTTTCCGGAGTTCAGACCTCATCCCCGAAACTTTAATTCCACCCTTTCATCCTCTTCCCACCACTTTGATTGCCCCAGCCCACCTCTAAGGCGCCTTGGTCTTGGTTAGAAATGGATGTGACTTGTAGGTATACGGTTCGCTAGCCTGTCCTTGGTGGTGTCACTGGGAACGTCGCTGACTTTAATGAAGGACGAAGCGTCCCATCCCAGCAAGGTTGACATGAAAGACTAGGTGGAGAAAGCAAGAATAACCGTTGCCATAGTTTTTATGAATCAACGCTGAAGGAAGATACCTATAAGTTTGTGCTAACGGGGAAGGGCTATGTAACACATGACTTACCGTAAATTGATCAGAGAAATGGAACAACATTTTCCCGGATACAAGTTATCTCTGCCACATTTCCCCGGTCTGCATTCTCAACCCTTCCTCACTTACAGTTATAATCGTTCTCAATGATGATTCGCAGTCTGCTCTCATAACGATGGAAGGCATTCCAGAAAATCCTCCCGAAGCCACAGCCTACCTTCGACGGTCTTCCAACTGAGCTCGGGTCGGAATATGTTTTGTTGAGGATGGTTCCGACAAAGGCAAATAGTTCACGCTTGATACTGACGAAATTTTCAAACCCCCACTCACGAGCCGAACGATTTGCGATAAAATAGAAGATGCCTTTTGCCAGCGCTTCTTCCTCCGGATGAGGTTCATGATCACGCCATGGAGCTTGAGGATTCCTCTAGATATTTCCCACGAGGAGCGATTCGGGTACTATGTGCGAGAACTCGAGTTTGGACTGGAACGGTTGAACCAGCGTTTGCTGAAGATCTAAACACATGGTGCGGCATACTGGCCCTACGTACCACGGTCAGAAGAGATTTCATAGCAGCAAAAAGGTTATGAGGAACGGAACGAGCAGAATAGTCGTACATATCAGGAATTGAGAGCGGAACATAACAGCATAGATGAAAGAAGACGAAGGTGTGCGGATGTTGACCAAGAATTTTCAGAATCTTCCGAATCTGTGTGCTATCAGCATCGTTGCTGGACGAACCGGATTCTGAAAGAGATTTTTTTGGAGTCGCCATGGCCTAGTAAAGACGCTTATATTCATTTCCGGAAAGTTGGAGTAGAACCCATACCAGCATTTAGGAAGTGGAGTGGCAAATTCAAGGGCCAGAGAGACTGGTTTTAATTGGCCGGGGGAAAGAATATGAGCCATTCAAGACGGTATTACGTCCGGTGAAACAAACTGGTCAGAAACTATTCGATTTAGATTTGCCTTCCTACTGGGTGAACACAGACAAGCTCAGCTTCCCAGTAGACCCAGACAAAGATCTATGCGTTCGACCTTGATGATCATCATCGGAAAGTCACATCAAGCCATGTTCGAAGTATTGTGCGTCATGGTGCAGTAACAGATTTCGTGGAGGATTATGGAAGAGGGCGGTGGCTAGCAAAAATCATGCAAGAGTCACACCGATTAACGACTCTAAAGACCAGCGACGACACTGGTTTGCGTTTCTTGACCGTGGCGGCTCTCAAAGACTAACCATGCCTCGATCCGCGGAAAATTGACCTGCTTTCTTGTTACTTATCAAGCGGTGCATTTCTCGCCTTTCTTCAAAGGCATGCAAATACGTTGGATATTGGCATTCTAACGGCCTTTACACTTCTACAAGACGACCACGCTGCGGGCTGGTTCGACGCGTTCAAGGTTATGGAGGATATGCCCCGGCTAAAATACCTGAAGTTCAATAGTTTACGCTATGAGGCTGAGTTGTGTCGCAATGAAGAATGCGAGTTGATCTGGGGCTGGGGCGAAGTATATGGAGATGGTGCATCTTGGTTCTATGTAGTGTGTCCCGACGCTCAAATTCTGCCTCGACTACAATAAATCACCCGGGTGTACATTCCCGGAAAAGAGACACAGGATTCATAGAATCATGAAATTTTGTTTCCAAAGTGCTCGGGCAGCATCCAATTATTAGGATCTGAACATGCCGCCAGACAAAGCCGAAGGAAGTCCCCAAAAGAACGTGGCCCAGAAGAAGCTGTGGGAAACCGAAGCGAAAATATGAGTGGAAGCTCAGGGGGATGTGTCCTTAGTGGGGAATACTTCCTAGTCGCTTTCGACGGACAATGATGTTTTGAAGTGATGACATATCTTCACTTGATGGTAATGAAGATGGGAGGAAGGATGAAAGACGGAACCCCCCTAACTGCTCCTATCCCACTCCCGAATCACCAATAACCCAATACGCACCGAAGGATCCTTCCAGCCTGGACATCAACTTTGATCCTGGCTTGCACCTCTTATGGAAACCAACATCCCATCTGCAAAAGACCCACGTCAGACTCTGCAAAGCCTCCGTCTACCCTAAAACCTCGGGATTTAGGGTCATGGAAGGCTGGAGGACGTGTACTGTACAATAGCTCCTGAAATAAATTCAAACTCAAATCAAAAATTCTGACCTATTGCAAACACTCAAGACGTGATATTATCTACCCTATACCAAAACAATCCCTCATACCCCATGCATTCCATAAACAAGGAACCAGAATGAACTCCACAGCCACCGCTCATCCTAACCCAGAACCGGCTCCATATACCCCCTTCACGTCGCTCATCGTGTCACAAAACCACCACTAATAGGCAGCAACAACCCTCTTAACACTCCTCCTCGCTCCCTCGCCCAGCACCAGCACTTGCCCTTCAACCTCACACAACCTCAGCACCTCCAAAAATTCCTGATTCTCCACCTGCTCACCCGCCCCCTCCCGAACCTTCTTCACAAGCTCACTCATCCTAACACTCTGGCCCGCACCCGCCATCTCATCAAGCGTCGCCAGCACTGTCCTCTTCAAATCCTCTTTTCTTCTCCTCTCACCCGCGGACGTTCCCTCCGTCAACAAACTCATGTCGATTAATCCAGTCCGAGCATCTGTTGCCGCTTGCTTAAGCGCGGACTTGATGAGCCTAACCGCCTCCAGAACGTCGTCTTCGGTGACAATTTCTGAGAGCCGCATTTTGGCGTGGGCTTCTGAGAGGCGTATCATCGATTCCAACTGTCTGGTCGTAGCCGTGATTCGTCTCTCTTGGGCTCGAACATCGGCGCCGAGGCCGCGCATGGCGACGTAAGCGTCTACAAGTGCTCTTTGGGCCTCGGGTGAGATCTTGGGATGGATGTTTGCGCGGGCGTAGGAGATGTAGCTTGTCAAGAACTCGATTGATAGAATCTCGTGCCGGGATGCGTGTTCGGGCGTGTCTTCGAGGTACATGCTTATTAGATGGCGAGCGAAGCGGCGATCGTTTTGCTCATCGATGCGGTCTAGGACGAGGTAAACGAGGTCGAAACGGGAGAGGAGGGTAGGTGGGAGATCGATGTTTTGTGGGACGGGAAGGTTGGGATTGTATTTTGAGCCGATGGGGTTTGCGGAGGCGAGGATTGAGGTGCGGGCGTTGAGGGTGGTGATGATGCCTGCTTTGGCGATGGAGACGGTTTGTTGTTCCATGACTTCATGGAGAACGGAGCGAGTGGCTTCGGACATTTTGTCGAATTCGTCGATGCAGCAGACACCACCGTCAGACAGGACTAGGGCACCCGACTCAAGGACTAGCTGTCGAGTTTCCGGATCGCGGGTGACGTATGCAGTGAGACCGACGGCGGAAGAACCTTTGCCAGAGGTGTAGACACCGCGAGGGGCAATCTTGTGGACGTACTGGAGAAGTTGGGATTTCGCGGTGGAAGGATCACCGCAGAGGAGAACGTTGATGTCGCCTCTGTATTTTGGGCTTCCTCCCTTCTCGAAAGACTTGTTCGTACCACCGAAGAGTTGAAGCAAGATACCTTTCTTAACATCATCCATCTCATAAATGCTTGGAGCGAGGGAGCGGGACAGAAGCTCGTAAACATCATCCCGTGCGGCCGTCTCCCTGATCTTCACTTCCTCTTTCTCGGTGACTTTGCGAGTCTGTTCGATGTCCCCAGCAGCCTGCTCGGCGATCTCTTCCTCAATTGTGGAGACATCTATACCCATACGCTTCTTGTCGACCTTTTGAATGTGCACCACATCGAGAAAAGTCTTGAAAATGCTTTTAACTGTACGCTGGCGCGGATTTATTCGAACTTCGTTGGCCTTGAAGATACCAGTGATTTCAACTCGGTCACCAGCTTTGCAAACATCCACAAGTTCATCATAGGCGCAAAGGGAGACGGAGTGCGGTGTCTGGCCATCCGGAACGCTATCCGGAGTCTCCTGGAGCTTGATAACCTGCTTGTCTGCGAAACCGGAACGGTTGTGAACGATCTGCATGGAGTTGGAAGCTTCGCAGACAGGGCGGTTGCAGCGCGTAGGCTCGACGATCTTGCCGCGGTCAATGTCAACCTTAACAGTGTGATTACACACGGCACAGCGAAAGAACGCTAGAAACTGTTAGTATCTTAACACATTTAGTGGACCGGGTAAAGGAGCTCACCATCTTTCATGTCCGGAATAATCGGCGTGGTCCGAATGACAAGTCCCTTGATGCTGACTAACTTATCAATGTCACTAGGGTTGAGATCTCGCAAGTTGGTCGTCTTATCAAGACCAAATAGTCTGACTTTATACAGCTTTGTCTCAACTTCCTTGACAAAATCTGGAATATCCGGAACTGCAGGGGCTGGAGAAGGGCCTCCAGGGGTACCAATATCAGAGCTGGGCATAGGCGGGAGAGAGCTCGAATCACGCAGTCTGGCCTGAGCGCCCCGTTGAGCCTGCTGTTGCTGCATCCTCATCTCGTTCATTCTCTTCTCTGCCAATTCGATCATGAGATCCTTGACTCCCCAATCCATGATGGAGATAATTTCACTGGGGTAACTTTGCAGTTGGTACCACAACTTCTGTGTAGGTGGATAGGCCTTCAGATTACGACAATCCAAGTTAAGCGGCGTAATGTTGAGTTCAAGCATGGCCTTCATCATCTCCATATAGTCTTTGACCAGTCCTGGGTGGTCCGTTGGCAAGTTAGCGCCTTCCTCCAACTCCTCATCCTGAATCATACGGTATTTCCTCTGGAAATTGATAAGGAAGTCCTTGAAAGAGTTCAGGGTGTCCGTGACAGATACAGTGGAACCCCAAATTACCCGCTGAGAATCACCTCCGAGGGCATCCGCATCAGAAGTATCAGGATTCAAGTTCGAGAAAGTTGCAGCATCTGAAACGGCCTCGTGCATGATGGCGCCTTCCTGGTTGAGGAAGATTCTGCGACGCCTGGCCGAAGAGCCGGGGTTGGGATTGAGGACATCGGAATTTATATCGCCGCGTCGATGGCGAGCTCCTAGATCCGAGTGGCCGCGAACAAAAAGGGCGCTGCTGCTGCTTCGAATGTCTGCCCTTTGTTGCCCATTTCGGGCACGGCCGGGGCTGGAGCTCGAGGCGTAATGGATGGGAGATGAGTCTATGAAAGTTAGGCTTGTCTGGATAAATCATCAACTTTCATGGCCAGCATACCTCCAATGGTCATTCCGCTCGCTCTAGGTGTCCTGTCGCCATCGGTTCCCGCACCGGCACCAGCACCGTTGGCCGACCCTGAACCATTGACAGGCGAAGAGCGGAAAAAGAGGGGCGATTGGGAAGAGGCTGCGGTTTGGAGTCGGGTGTTTCGAGGGGTGCGTTGAGAGCGTTGCGATGCCTGTGAGGCCTCGGAGTGGAGTTGCTCATCTGGACCTCCTGGCGCTGGGCTGCTCGAGGGAATCTGGGAACTCCTTCCTTCGCGCCTCCGACTCATGGTTGCTTCGTATGCTGTGCAGTGAGGGTTGTTGGGAGCTCTGTAGGGGGGAATTAGGAGGAGGTGGTGGGCTGGCAGAGAGTAAAGGCAGGCTATTAAAGGAGACGCGTCTCTGTTCGCGTTGGCGCTAAAATTTCGCGTATAGTGGTTCTTGGCGCTGACCGAATGGGTCTAGCACGTGCCGGCTATCGATTAGAGTTGAAAAATAGCATCGACAAACACCACAGCAACACGGCAGCAACAAGGCAGCAATAAAACATAAAAGCTAAAGCCTCAGGCCTTGTTCCTGAAGATATTTATTCTGCAACCTCAACTCACGACATTATCATCTTCACTTCATACAAATCATGGCGCCACCTTCGAAACTGGCCGTTGCCACATCCTCAGTCTTGCGGTTGGTCAAGGAGGAAGCAAGCTACCACAAGGAGTTGGAGCAGCAAGAGGTTCGCATCAAGAGGCTCGAGGGAAGCACTGGAGATGATAATGCGGAGTATCAATTGAAGCAAGAGGTTACAGTCGCCTCCACCTGACCTAGCATCTTTCCCTCAACTGAATCATTTCACAGCGTCAGGCACTGGAGGAAACGAAGAACGTGCTCCCGACTGTCCGGCAGAAGATCGCTCAAGCGCTTGAGAAGTTGGAGCAAGAGATTGTCAGTACGCTTGGTCAGTGTCAAGACCTCTGCTAACAAATGAAAAGGAGAGCAATAAGGAAGCTGGAGGAACGGCATCCACTGATGACGTCACCAAGGCAAAGGGAGCCGTTGCGGAGGCTAAGAAGAGCATCAGAGAAATTTCATAGAATGCTTCCATCCTAATAGCAATCGTGTACTGTACAAATATGCAATCCTGTAATAAGACGGCTATCGCCCGAACACCGCGCTATGCCGAAATGGAGTGTATGCATGAACCTATCCAAAAGTGCACCACCTCCAGCACCCTTCTCCAAGGACTACCCCGCGGACAATTATGATTACGGGGGAGCTCCGTGGAGGTAAAAGAAGGTTCCTTGACAACGAGATTCCTTCTTCTGAGCTAATGGGCAGTTAAGGCCATCTCTGGGCTATGCTCTTGGTGTCCGCTTGCTGCTACTCGACGCGCCTGTTGGAATCACAGGATGAACTCGACTGTTGAAGAAGTCGGAACGTCTATTAGACACGCTTGATTCGGCTCATGACATGTCCATCTGTTCTGGCGGTGGCCCGTCATCCTCCTCTTCCTCGCCTTCCTCGATGCCAGACGACTCCTCCGCCTGCGCATCTCCAGAATCCGCCATCTCCGTGTCTTCTTGCCCAGACTTCGCCGGTGATGGAGCTGTGCTAGTGGCCCTGGAAATCGGTGCGAGTCGATCTTGGGGAACCTTAAGTGTTGTCGATCCCTCTTCGCCTTGACTAACATGTATAGGGGTTGAACCTCCCGCATCCAGCCTCGGAGTCCCAACATGGCTGACTTCTCCTCTCGTTGTGCTACCTTCGCCATCATTCTCATCATCTCCATCCTTCATCATGCCCTCCTTACGCTCAGCTTCCTCCTTCTCATCCTTGATCATCCGCAACATCTGCCTGCCCTCTTCCAGGATGCGGCCAAACTGAATCCGGCGCTCGGTCCAGGTTTGCTTGAAGTTCTCGACCTCCTGCTGTAGCTCTCCGATCTCCTCATCGAGTTTCGCGTGAGCCACCGCTTGTTCGTCCCTCGGCTTCAGAACCTTACTGCTTGTGATCTTCTCAGTCTGTTCATCATATGTTTTCCGAAGTGCGAGAGTCTCTTTTGCTTCTTCCAATTGGACCCGGAGCTCCTCGATGTTATCTCGAATGGACTGCGCATTATCCACGATTCGAATCTTTTCCGTCGCATATCGGCCCCGTTCAGTGTGATTACTGTTCGACGTCATCTCCATGCGTAGAATGCTGTTGTCCAGAAGCCCAATGTCAAGTAAAACTTCATTCTGCCACGATTGCCAGATCTCATCCTCTTTCTGTCGTTCAGCCGCCTTCGCTGCTGCTTCCTCGTCCACGGCGCTCGCATCGGGCGGCGGAGTTGGCAGCTGTCTTCGCCGAGTATTTATTAATGCATCAGGTTTGAGAAGGCGACCGCTGACGCGTTGGTAAGGCCGTGACTCGACGGAGAGCAGACGCGACACATTGTGAATTGCATCTTGCAAAGTCAATTCGAGCAGTGGATCCAAGACTCTCCCTTACTCACCTTCATCTGCCTGCGGCAAGAGACCATAATCATATTTAACCATTTCGCAACAACGTTTACTGAGATTGGGTTGAAAGTTGTTTAATTGTTATTGATGGAGGTCGAGTAAAAGTCGAGGTCGAGATGATCGATTGAAGGTCGGATTAACGCCAAGACGCTAGTGAAGGCATCCCAGCCGCGTCCGTCAACGTCGGACTCTCACTTCCTTTGTAACGGTGAATACTGATACCATCCCGACTCGTGAAGACTGATCGAATCAACCATGACTCTAAAAGCAGCGCCTATGAAACCTCTAAACTCGATAACAAGGCCATAAACAATTGCCGGTTTCGCCTTCCAGCTCCGTTTGCTTGTACTATCATCCCCCCGGAACCAATCGTCAAGCGTCTCTCGCACCACGCAAACACCTTCGGAACCTATCCACTGCTCACCGGATATTCAGAGACGAGTCCCATCATCAACTATCTATTTCGGTACTCATACTTCAACCAGCACTCGCCCAACCTTCGCGCCATCTCACCCCTCACAACTAGCCCACCATGCCCGCCCCATCCCTCTACGACATCGCCAAAACCCGCATCCTCCAAAACATCCACATGCTCACCGACATCGGCGACCTCCCCTACACCTTCTTACGCCCCATCCTCTTAAAACTACAAAACCCCGCCCAGCTCGCCGAACTCGAGACCAACTGTCCCCAAATCGTCGGCGAAACCGGAGAAATCTGGTTAAAATTTATAAAACGCGATATCCCCAATTGGGACAAGAAGCCACATCAGCCACGCGATGAGCGCAATTGGGGGAAGGTGTATCGGAAGTTGAAACGGGACGCGGAGATGGAGAAGGAGAAGCAGGAAGAGGAGTTGAGGAACGCAATGAGGGCACTGCAGAAGGATAGACAGGAGAATACGACGACTATTGTGAATGCGAGGGTTGGGTATGATCCTGCTGCACGACGGAAGAATTTTGGGTCGAGAGGGGGAGTGGGTTGGGGGAGTTCGGGGCAACCTGCGAAGACGGGGAGGGCGGCGTTGGATAAGTTGAAGAGGAGTATGTTTGATCAACGGCAGGCGCGACCACCTGCAACCCAGATACCGGCGCATATATTGGAGGAAAGGAAGGGGAAGGTGATAACAGCGCCGGAGAGAATGATTAGGATGAATGAGAACGAGAGCACGAAAATGCTTGTTCCGAGACGTGCGTCTATTTCTGCTGCACCTTCATCTTCAACAAGTACAACGCATAACCCGCAGAGTGCGAATCGCACCGTTTCAAGACCGCAGCCACAGCAGAGCCCGGAGAAGGTGGGACGTACGAGTTTGCCGATGGATAGGCAGTTTAATGCGCCGAAGATACAGAGGGAAGGGATTAGTGCTGTGCCCGGGGTGAAGAGGAAGAGGGACGATGTGAATCCGTTTATGCCGAAGAAGAGGAGAGTGTGAATTACGCTCCATGATGAAATGGAGCTGAAGGATTTCAGGCCGTATTATCGTTATTTTGGACATCCTTGTTGCCGGGTTCTCGTTTTCTATGGTGCTCCAAGAACTTGCTTAAGAGTAGTAGGATCTGAGCTTGGGGTTATGAGGGTCAGGGATGTATACGTCATTTCAGACATGAGGATATAGGATAGCATAGCAGGCCGGGAATTGCATTGGGCGGCGTTATACTTCAAATATAGCCACGAAATGGGATATTATTTTGGAACATTCATGCCTCGATTCGTAATCTATATGCTCATTGTGAACCCTCATGCCACCCAACCTCCTTTTCCCCAAATACACCATCCTCCAAGCCCACCCTCAAATTGCCTATGCCTCAGCCGCAATCTCCATCATCTTTTCCGACACCTCCAAATCAGAAATCTGCTATTGAGATGACAAAAATAAAGCGATAATGGGGCCAGATCGTCTTCACATCCTCTAGCGGTTTAGTTTAGGGTTGGCAAGGGTGGGGCAGAAGGGCCTCATAGGGAGCCGCCGCGGAGTGCAAGTACCAGATGCAGGGTGGCGCCGCCTTCGAGGCTGTAGTCTGCAGCTGTCTTCTCGTCGGCCCTGAAATGTATTAGAACATAGGAATTGGGAGGAGAGGGAGGAAGGTGGGAGAAGGGGTAAAATACATCTGTTTTCCACCAAAGATCAGACGTTGTTGGGCTGGTGGGATGCCTTCCTTCTCTTCTACGCGCTCTTTTATGCGGGAGACCTGTGGGCGGCGATACGTTAATGGTTCTGGATCTTGAACCTTAAGGGTTTGGGCGTCGTATGGGAAAGAGGATTGTGGAGATGGGATGCGGAATTTTGGAGCGAAATGAGAGCGTTTAGTGAAAGAAGGCGATGGGATGGTGGGCTGGTGAGAGGAGTGGGAGGGATGGACGGACCTTGTAGTCTGGCTCGATGTCAAGTTCGATCTCTTTGCCGGTGAGGGTGCGGACCCTATAGGAAATGGGATTAGTAAGGCGTTCTGGTTTTAGGCTCCTAGCTAGTCCTCGAAGCTGGGTAGCGGAAAGTAGGAATAGGGAAAAAGGATCATGAAAATAGGGTATAGGGTAGCATGGTGGCCTTGACGTGGGGTACAAGCGCCATTCTGAATGGAGATAAACCCACTTGATTTGCATCGTGTGTGGTAGCTAGGTCTTCTCTACCTTGAAGACGGTGTCTTAGTTTGATGCAGGGTGCTCGTAGGCAAAAGTCGAAGCTCCAGTTTGAGGTCCGTTTTTAGCTTCCTGGCGCCTTGTGTCCTGGATTTGAATGTTGCAGAGCTGGGTGTTGGTTGAGTACAGGCAGGATACGGCGTCAAAGGATGGCCCAGCGCAGTATTTGTATTTTGATGTCGGTGGTAAGAGGTGGATGTAAAGTTGATGTGAGTCCAGGCTGCAATTACCTTGATGGTGGGGCGTCAAAGGTGGGGCACAAAATGTGGCGGTGTATAGTTGGTCTGTGCGCATGCACGTGCTGTGGCGTCAATCACTCTGCCAAACTTGTTGAATTCCACACTTTGTCATGATCCAGGGGCATGGAGACGCTGAGCACGTAAGATAGTAAAGATGAAGCCGTTCATTACAATGTACGCCCGAGGTTATGACCTTAGACTGTACCTGCACAAGATCCCGGATTCCACATCCCCTGGGCCAAGTACCCTTTTCTAGCTGTGCAGACCGGCCTGTTGCCACAAACCTGGGTCTTGCAGAATTCCAGCAAGGTCAATGCCAGGTGTCTGCTTTGGTATGCCACTTCTTGCAATAGGAAGGTTGGGTAGCCTCAAACTTCAGATGCTTCGAGCCCAAAGCGGTAATTTCACATGATTGGACAGACCGTCGTGAATCCTGTAACATGGTGGCTGAATGTTTGAAGCAGCCTCTCATCACTCTATTTAGATGTCGGTCAAAACAGTATGTGGAAGTCGGTGTGGTGGTCTACAAGGCATTACGAGCAGAACAGATAGAAATGGGTGTTTGTTGCTGCGTGGAACTTGGCTGCATAGAGACATGGTCGATTCATCCCCAAGCGCAGCCTCATTCTCACCGAGTACACAATTCCCCGCCCTGGTAAGCTCACCAGCGCCGCTCGTATCCCGTCCTCCAATCATCGTTCTACCTTATCCCAACCTTCTAAAAACGACGCACACATCTAATTCTCAAATGCACGAGTCTAAAAATATCATAACTTCTTCGCAAGTGTCGCATTCTGCATTTCTCTCCCCTCTTCTCTCTACTCGTGCCGATGTGCTAAAGCATACATGCGGCAATGATGCCCAAAATGCAAGCTCGTAATTTGGCACTCCCCGTCCACTCTTATGCCCGTTCCATGTTCCCTAACAATATGTACAAGAAGACATGTGATATGCAGGCCCGGGCATTCCGAAACCGAACCGTGTTCCAACTCTTGAAGAAATCCGTTCCGAGCCATCTCGGGGGACACAGACCGGGTATATGGTTTATCAAATTGCAATCAACAAAAGAAATAGATCCGAAGACCAAAACAAATATAAAAAAAAGTTAAGCCGAGGATAATAATACTAGTGAATATGGCGCCGTGCCCTGCACTCCGGTCTTTGATGGTGAAACAAAAGGTAATGGCGATATACCAGATATCAAACAAGTATCTCCAGACTCCGGTCAGACCAGTCCGCTGGATGGTGCTGGGGTCGATGTAAGGAACGGGCTCTTTCTCTCAGAACAGTAAATGAAACGGACAGGGAAGGGAAAGGCGAAAGCGTGCCAGTCGCGCGATCAGTGCAGAACGAAATGCAAGACCAATCTCAAATACAGGGATCCAATCGGAATCGGTCGTGCGACTGATGAAGCTGTCAGTCATCGAGAAGATATTGGATGTGTATCCGCCATGCAAGGCGGTTCCACCTTAGGCTATAGTAGTAAATACAAGAAGAAATCCAGGGAAATATAAATGGCCGATAGCGTGCGGCGTGGTACAGCGTTGTCTTGGGTGGAGTTGAGCGGGCGATTTGATGAAACCAAGGTCCCGGTTTATTTAATCCACATATGCAGGCGCGGTGTGGAAATAGATGGAGTTATCGAAACGTAAGCCGGCCCGATATTCTGGAAATCTCCGTACGTTTCATCTCCATCAGCTAAATAAATGAAAAAGATGCGTAGCTGACGAGAGCAACCACTCTATGCTGCATTGTGCCCACGTTGACCGGAAGGAGGAAGTGAAGGTGGGGAGCAAATGGTACGCCTGAAAGGTTAAAGCCAACAATTCTATCTATACCACCCAATAATGGGATAATGCGAAGGTACCCTGGGTATATGAAACCAAAAGTCGAAGGTACCAAGTTGTGATCGGAAAATACGGAGGATGAGAGGTTTAGGTTGAAAACAATATCAGCCGTGATGGCAGGAACAATCAGGGACAAAGCGAGGTGAAAGCAGGTATTGTCTACGGCGGAAATCGGAAATTGGCGTGAGGCGGCATCTCATTGGCGGCGAGTGCAGGTCGAAATGCGGAAAGCAGATGCAATTGCAATTTTATAAAATTGGCGTTCTTCTGGCGGGGTCGTCCAACTTTGTCGACGCTGGTGTTGCGGCGCAGCCTAGGCGGGTTCGTGCGACCCGTGATTTGGAGAGTTGATGAGGGGAATTTGATGTTGTCGGCCTCATTTCGCTTCCAAACGCCCGCAAATTCACACACTGCAGCACTACGAGGGTGTCTCAGACAGTGGCGTCTCTTTAAATAACGGCCCAGAGCCGCCGTCTCTCCAAACTATCAAAAACTGGGAGTGAACTGCCGTTCAACGAGATGCCGTCGCATATGAAAATGGCCTGATGGGTCTGCAATTCCGAATCCGGCCATGGTGATGAAACCCTTCACCAACTTTACTGCCCGCCTGCTTCCCGTTTGGGCGAGGTTGGCACAGACCCCCGCTCCAGACCAGCCAAATGCTGGTGCTGCGCAGATTGTCCCGTTTCACCTTGAATTGCACTGGGACTTGCCGCTCGCGCTTGTTGCCCACTCCCAAGCCCGTCATTTCGCTGCTGCAGAGCGTGATATCCTTGGCCGTGTTGCTGAGGAAGCTGTTGTCCCTCACTTCCTCCAGGTGGCTGCTGGAACCGCTGTTCCGCGTTGACAGAAGAGGCGTCGGGCTTCTGTGCGCCTGCTTCTGCATGTCCATGACCGGATATTGTCCCGCGTCGACTCACAGAAGCGCTATGGCTTTCAGGACCTCGGCCGGATGCATCGCTACGCGTCCGGGTGTGTCCTCTGCGCCCTGGCGTTGATGCCGAAGACGTCGACACATGTGAGAATGACGGTGACGTGTGGGGTTGGGGTGCCGACGTGGGGGGCGGTGGAGCTTGGTGGCCGCCTTGAGCTTTCCGTTTCTTTGGGGAGCTGGTGTAATCTGGGTCAGACGCATGAGAGGCGGTACGTTGACGGGACTGAAACGAAGGCGAGGCTTTGTATTTACCTGAAGGCGTGGCAGGAGGATTCCCGCTTGAGCTCTTCTCCTGAGACGTCGGGGGCACCCAGTGGTGGAAGTAGATTGACGGAGAAGACTGCTCCTGCTGCGCCGATTGTGACTGCTGTAGCTGCTGAACGCTCGTCTGGGCTGCGGGTGGCTGCTGAATGTGGATTTCGTTCGTGGTCAGCCTGGGCAGCTGCGATTGTGTGGGGGGACGAGGGGCGGAGGTAGGGGCACCAACATGGCCTGGTGTTTGCGCAGCTCTTGCTCTACTCGTTGGAGACATGTTGCCACTGGCATATTGAGTGGTCGAGAAGGCTGCATGCTGAGGCTGTGTCGCTAGAGGCTGTCCCGGTAGCACTGAAGTTGGCGGTAGAACTGACTGTGGTGTCTGTGGCGCGACGCCGTACACGCCTGACTGTGTCTGACTGATCAACCTCGATTCTCTCCGTAGCTCTGGTGATACCTGGGACTGCCCGAGAGCCTGTGATTGCGGTTGCTGCTGCTGCTGTTGTGCGGTTTGTAGTTGAGCCACATATTGCTGGAGCCAGTCGAGACTGATGTTTGCGAGATTCCCCCCCCCGATTCCAGCAAAGATCATCGGGACGAGGTGTGGTGGAATGCCGCCTTGCATTGACTCTCGGAGCATCGACTGCTCAATCTTCCGCTGCTCCAGCCTCAAGCCCTCCTGCCTCGTCTTCTCCTCCTCTTGCTTCCTCTTGTCCTCCTCGGCCTTGGCTATCAGCCAATTCTTCATACCTTCTTCAGCACCTTGCCATTGCGA
The DNA here is from genome assembly GCA_010093925.1 of Zopfia rhizophila CBS 207.26. NCBI lineage: Eukaryota > Fungi > Ascomycota > Dothideomycetes > Zopfiaceae > Zopfia > Zopfia rhizophila. The sequence continues at coordinate 3,744,028 of ML994610.1, forward strand.
GGGCGCTGGAGGCAGCTGGCCCATTGGCGGTGGGATTGGAGGGGGTCCTCGCCCAGGGTCTGGCAGCGTCATCGCCGCCGGCGGCGGGAGGCCTCGGTGAGGCGTGCCCATGGTAGAAGAGGCACTGGCCGGCAGTGATGGGAGAGACCCGCCGCTGAGCTTGGGTGAGAATCGTGCGGGCGTGGAAGAAGAAAACGGCGGAGAGTAATCATGAGTCTTAAATTCGAATTCAGACTTAGCGGGCTTAGAAAGTGTGAGCAACATGAAGGGTGGTAGAGGCAGTGGAGGTAGTGTTGTGGAAGGTCGACATGGAAGTGACTGGTGAACAGAGCTCGACCCAGTGTTCCAGAAAGAGATGGAACCACATACATACTTATTCAAAGAAGCTTTCCTGGAGCAACGTCCACCTATGGACTAGGGCACCAGACCGTTGCCTTCAGGCTTCAGGGCTGGGCTTAATGCTTGCCAGGCACGTCCCCAGGCCCACTTGATTCGCGGTTAAACGCAAGGATAGAGATAGCAAATGGGAATGGTTACAGGCTAAGCTCGCTGCACCCGAAGATCTCGTCCAGTAGTGGCTCGCGTGGACGGACTGGGCCGATCAGGCCCGGGCTGGAGTGATTATTGAAGGCAGGAGGAGAAGAAAGGCGGAGAAGGTTGTAACGATTGTACAAGAATGGGAAGATGGCCGGCTCCAGTTGGACCAACCGGCATGGATGACTACAGGTATACTAACTGCTACTGCCAACAACGAAAGAGCGGCATCACGCACGACTAGGACAGCCGGTGTGGCGTCTGGCGGGTGGTAGTGGGATGAAAGCAGCAAGGATGGGCGTGAGGGAAGAGAAGGAGAGCTGCAAAAGTTGCCGTCAGCAGCCAGGAAAAGATGGTTGGGGGAGCCCGCAGCTAGCAGCAGTCTGACGTGCCTGGAGAAGACCTCCGCCGCTGCTCTGGTTCTCTGGCTGTGTTTCCCTGTGCGGGCACTGTGGCGTTGGCTTTGCGGCCGAACTTTTGATGTGCGCTGGGCCAAGCAGAGAAGGCCCTCGAGGCTAGTTTGACAATGGCAGATGCCTGAAGCTAGGCGGACTTTTGTACGTGACCGCTACGCTCAGCAGTGCCGCCAGCTGCGAGCCCGCGCCGCCTGATGTCACTGCCAGAGCGGACATGTAACGTGTGGGAACGAGCAACTTAGTCCCTCCTCGTAGTGTGACGGAAAATTCGATGCTGCCCATCGTTACTCGATGAGTAACTCGCCTATCATATCGACAAGAGCACCACCACAAAATTTAGCTCGCAACGGCCCTGAGATTGCCCACGCGCTGCGGAAGAATGCACAGTTCTATGCACAGTTCTTTCCTCCGATTCCCAGCTGCTGTGTGCCCGTAGAAGCACGATTGACTGCTGGCCGTTCTGGACGCGCACTCTTGCACATGCACACGAGCAGCTGCCGAATAATCAGCGCCTGGGGACGGGGCCGTTCATCTGGCCATGCGTTGCCATTAACTTTTCCTGCTGCTCGGGGTGCCGTTGCCGGCCGAGCGACCTAACCCGTTTGTGGCTGGTGGCGGCAGCTGCTCGTGGAATTAAAGAGCAAGCTTAGTGACACGGGCCAGAGTCGCTTGCACCGCGGCCCAGAACCAGGAGGCAGGGTCAAACGTTCGGGAGGAAGCGAGAGGCAATTCTCTGGAAGATTAGGAGCCTTACCGCACGGACTCACGGTGCTCTTTTGAGATTGTCGAGGCTGCTTTAAGGAAATGAAGGGTCGTGGCCACTGTCAGACCTTGAGCGTCTGATGTCCCAAAGCAGCAGTGCGAAATGAAGTTTGCGTGTTGGTGGAGCTCAGTGTATCAACACGAAACCAACTGCTAAGAGGACACGAATCCCCTATCGCCCAGCACCCAAGGCGGCATCCGCTTACAGCTCCCAGGTCCCAGCAACCTCGCAGCAGTGCTGCCGCTGTAAATGAATGTCTGTCCCAAACAGGCAGCGCGGATGCGGTCACTTGAACCGCCACCACAGGCCAACGGCGGGCGTCTACCCAGAAGAATACACGTCCGTGTCACCGTGTCAACCTGTCAGCCTCGAGAACAACACTCCTGTTGATCGACGCATCAAGGCGAACGGCATAGCGAATCGATAAGTGCAACGATCTCTGTCCTGACACTCTTCGTGACAAACATTGCACAAGGCCCTGTAGATGCGCGGCGGGGCGACTGTTAACGTTGATCATCCAGCAGCTTGCGCGCACCTCCTCGTGCTATCATGGTCGCGAGGGGAAACAGACTGCACGACGTTGCGCGGTGCAGGTGACAGAGCGGACGTGCTCCAACGTGAGGGGCCGTTCGTAAGAATCGGGTTGCGCAATCACCGAGCGCCTGGCTCCGGTGTGAACGATCGACTGAGTAGTTAAAATTTCCGTGTGCGCGCTCCCACCTTTGCCTATTTGACTACGGTAAGGATCTTCCTGAAACGCGTGGCGCGCCAGATCAGTCAACAGGATTCTCTTGAACGAGATTTGGCCAGCTGGGTCTAGACGCTCGCCAATCAGCACCATTCGTCACAGAGAACAACAACACGCTCCACTGAACAGCCGCGAGCACTCTGGGGATCTGGGACATGAAACCAAAGTCAGCAGGCTGTCTGTTGGCGTGAAGCACAGTCGAAAACAGCAGTTGGTAATTATTCGTAATAACAAGGCTTCCCTAGTTGTACCGTAAAACCTGCTTGTCAAAACGTAATAATATGCGGGGCAAGCCTCAAGTCAGCAAGACGCAAGGCTTTCGAGGTGCCTTTTTGGATACGGAACAGTCGCTTCCTAGTACTTGATATGTACGGAGTTGCTTTGCAAAAGAAAGGGCCGCTGGCCCGTGCACTTGCGCACAGGCCTATTTTTACTCAGCTGCCAAGCCCTAGAGATTGAGAAGCACCCTAACCTCCACTACGTTAAATTGAAGCTATTCAACCTATATATTTTTTGCTATCCTAGGTTCTAGCAGGTGGGGTATTCAAGTTTCATCGTCAGTCTCTCTGTACGCATCTAATCCGGAGCCCTCATTACTGGTTTCATCCTTCTCTAGTGCCTCAAGCTCTTCAAGTTCTGACCATGTCATCTCATCTCTGAAATCTCCGTACACTGGCTGATTTCGTACATCCTCCTCTGAGCTAGATGAGCTGCTTGATAACTGTAACTGAGTAAGTTCTAATATAAGCTTATCATCAGTTAGCTCAGGTAGAGGTCTATAGCGGGATACTTTATTAAATCTTCCTTCTTAATACTCATTTCCCCCCTTCAGTTCAATTATTCTCTGTATGTGGCGAGGGATCCTCTTAATCCAATATTAAATCCTCTATTAATTAAGCTTCTTTCACTATTCTAGCCAGGCTTTCTCCATAGCTCTAGCAGATGTAGGTGCACCTTTCTTAGTAGTTCAACGCTTTAGCTAGGGCTATGAGGGCTTAATAGCATTAAGATTAGGCAAATTCCCGCACCAAAGCATGCGCTGAACTTTGTAAAGGTTGAAGACTTAACTCTAAATCTAATACACGTGTGCAGGAGCCTTATCTTCTTATATAATTATTTTAGGCCTATCCTTTATACACTCCTGTGCGAATGGGAGAAGCTTAGGAATAAGAACCTTATATTAATAGCGCCACTAGTCAACCTCTCCTTTACCTTCTTGTGTAAGTCTTTTATGTTTCTTATCCTATTTCCATTCAGGTTTCTTCCCTGGCTTATTTCGTAGGCTAACACGCGACATGCCACTAGTAAGCTTCCATTCAAGCTTCTTCTCAAGTTCAATATCTTTATTAAGCTTTATAATAAGCTTTTCTGCCTTCTTCTTTTAAGTAACTGTCTCTGTTTTATAGATATGGCAGGGTCCCTTCTTATTATAGGAGAAGTAACCCCAAAACATGAACTCTAAGTAACCCGTCTATTAAGCCTGAATACATGACTTTTTAAACTTCTTAGAAGGCTGCCGCTAAATACGCATAGCCCTGTGTCTTATACCTAGTATAATACTAGTCTCATTACTCCAAATTACGTTCTTCTAGTCCTCTAATGTCCAATCCTTGTATTTTAAGTAGAATTCAAGCCGATCTTTTCTCATCTTAGGCGTGAGGCCGGGTTTTTTAGTAGGTTTAACTTTTCTAAATCCCTGTTCTTTTAAGCTTCTCCATATAGTAGTATGATCTATATCTCTTCTCTCTTCTTTAAACTCTGCTTCTAGCTGCTCAGTACCCTTTTCTCTGCTATATTAATTAACACGAACCTTCTCTGCTACTGCTACATCAAAAGATAGAGTCCTTTTATGAGTACGGCCTGATTTGGGTGCATCTTCGAGGTAGGAATTATAGATAATAGTATCTATTTCATAGTTGAACCCACGCTGCTTAGTCTTCTCTACAATCTTCCTTTAAGTACGATTATTAATTCCAGTTATATTCTTGACTTCTGCAGGGCTAACTCCGTAAGATCGTAGTGCAAGACACTGAGCTCAAGTCATAAGGTCGTAATACACCATATTAAGGTGCTTCAGGTGAGCCAATTTAGCAAAAAATTGAAGATTTTGATGGTATTTTACGGTATACGGAACAAAATGTCAAAAAGATATGCCTTTTCTATACAAATTTACTATGTACAGCGCATTCTGCAGTAGTCTGTTGTTCTGGCTTGGCAAATCGGCGATCTGACGCTTTGATGCTTGCGCACGGGCCAGCGGCCCTTTCTTTTGCAAAACACCTCCGTAGCTTGTTCCTGCTTTTTGAAGGTGACTGGTGAGAGAGTACGATTTGTACAACATGTGAACGTGGGTTGTCAATCTGCAATCCATCGTGATGATAGCCAGGCAACGGGTTTGTTTAGGTCTCCGGACCATCTTTCGTTTTCGAGTCTCATGCGGTCGTGGTTGAAGAGGTAAGACGCGTGAATTGCGGGGGAGGATTGTTGCTTTTTCCCACCAACTGATACCATATTTCAGCTGCGTCGGTGACGAAGCAGAAGAGACAAGACATGAAGGAAAGGGCCGCACACAATGGGCGGTGACGAATTCCAGTGGCCTTTTTTGATAGTATGTATGCCGCAATCCTGCTGTCAAGGAAGTTAAAAGGATGGTGGGAAGGGCTTGCAGTAGTAGAGATGGAGGTATGTAAATGATTGTGAAATGAGCTGTGTCAGAATAAGATGACAAGGTTGATTTAGCCCTTACCAGACAATGGACATGCAGAGACGTCTCGGCGGTGAATCAGTAGTCAGTGAGAAGAGGAGTTCGGTGTGCAGTTCGGTGAAGCTTACAGTGGCTGCTCAGATGCGTCGTCGGTGGTGGTGGAGGAGAAGCCAATACAGATGTATCATGTACCTCTTTTCTCATCCGCAAGCTCGTTGCCGAACAGAATTCTGATTGTTGCAGTCGTTAGCCGACCGTTGTACATACCAGCGGAGGACGCACACGATCGTCTCTCACCCTCAGTCCCTCCAATGTGTCGCGAGCTTCTCGAGCGGTGAATGTACCTTCGGCTCCACCTCCCTTTGCATTCGCGTTACCTTACCCCACTAGCCACTCGCGTACCACAAAAACCTTCTCCCCCAACCTTCCATCAATCCATCTCCATCTAGCAAACACCTTGAAGATCTCTCGCCGCAACCTAAACAGTCATACCACTAATCAGCGATTCAATCGGCAAATCAATCCGGTTCTAAATATACCATTGTACCTTCATCGACAGTCGCCACGGACTCAGTACTTGTAGTTTTGCTATCGATTACCCGTCCCGTGCCGATGAGATAAACTCTGGGGAAGGTAGAGACGACTCGCCACGTATCTACATCTCAATTTCCTATTTGAAACCGCGACACTTTCCGCGGAGGCGAAAACAACTTCAAAAAAGAAGGTAACGGAATCCCAGGGGGGTTGGGTCTGTCAGGCTAACCCCACCTTAACTATCGACTTTCATCACCATCTTTCTAATGCGGCAGTCTCACTATCCGCGAAGGCGAAAGCAGCTTGCAAAACATCTGCAATGGACACTCTGGCTAGACGTTCTGGTTCCAACCAAACCTGTCTCACAGTCCACAAAATTCACAAAGGCAAAGGGGCGAATCTAAAGAACCCAGAACCCAGACTTATTATTAACTAGGAGTCCTTAGCACTTAGTGTTTCTTCAATCCAACCAACCAAACCGCATCGTCTACACTTCCAAAATCATCCAGCGCAAATATCAAATTTAGCCAACCAAATCCCACCCTCGATATCAAACTTCTCATTTCAAATATCCAACCAACTAAACTCCATCACCCATATGAATGCTCAGCTGGTCGACGTAGTCAGCAATCCCTCTCCCATGGTTCAAACCCTCAACGACCCAGGAAAACCCTCAGCTCTGCGGTCATACAGATAAGCCCAGATCGGCCCTCATGCGGCGTGCATCTCATCAGCCAGCGGGACACGGATATCGTTCCCATAACCCAGTCTGATTTACGGTGCGCCTGCGGATGCAGTTGTCGGCATGCGCGTGCGCAAATCGCCCAAAGCGGAAATCCTCAGGTGTGGCCCGTCTCTGGATTTGCAAGTGTTTTAATTCGCTAGTTGAATGCTAAACTCGAAATGTGAGAGAGAATGCGAGAGTTGAAAGTGGATTATGCTTGATTTAGTCCGATTGGCTGAGTATTACAGATTATAACTACAGACTAGGTAGATGAGGCAGTTGATGTATTTCCATGATCCATCAAGCATGAGAACACAAAGGAAAAAGGTATCTTGTGTAATCTCCATGGTATGCTGTCCAAACCGTACGCCCAAACCTACTTCATGTGTCGTAAAGCCTTTCGGCTGGATAATGCAGGGACGCCCGACCGACACTTGACCCATCGGGAGCTCGGAAGGTCGCTGAAGAAAAGGAAGAAAAGCAATCCTGTAGTCATATGCGACCGAGGCATGCCTGAAAAGCGTGAAGAGAATTCGCCCACAAAAAAAAAAAAAAAGGTCCGTGCCGCGATGCCAAGCTCAAAAAAACGCCCTCAGGAAAATGTACTGCCCAACCGCATTCGTAAACTCGATATCGTGCCAGAAAGGGTTAAAACGTGAGAGCCACGTTGACCGCACGCGACACAATCGCGCCACTGATCTCAGCAGATCGACGTCCATCTCGTTAACTCTTTCCCAAAGTAGAATCGAAGGTCGGCCGAAAGTTCCGCCGTGACTGGTGTGCATGGTGTGGCTTATTACTTCTCCCACAGACAGCACGTATTGCGAAATCACCTCGTTATTCTCGTCCAGGCCATGTTACTTGGAGAGCCGACCCTCATGATGCATTGGCTCGTTTCTTCCGCATCTTGTATTCCGCCTTCGCCACTTTCATCAATAAATCTTCGTCTTTGATTGGTACCCACGATGTCAACACCTTCATCGCATTTTCAAAGTCCGAATCTAGTAAGATCTCCCTTGTTGCATCTATTAATGCAGCGGATGTTGCATGAAGCACATCTAAGTCTCCACTGAACGTTGAAGACGATGAATTCGAGTTTGAAGCGTCGCCTAGAAGCATAAAGACGTCCCAAACGCGGAGCTGTGCCGGGAATGGTAACGAATAGTTGAAGAGGGTCAGATACCATCGAGTTCCATAGGCGGTGGACGTGATCCCCAGTTCCTCCTATTAAGGGTCTCCGTTAGCGAAAGCCTGGACATATGGCATGGATAATTGCGTCGGAAGCACCGAACTTCTCCAGCCATAGCATTACAGATGCAGGCTAGAGGTCGCAGCAGGTCTAGAGATGACTACGTGAAATTGAAATTGCCGCTTACCAATTTTTTTGCTACATCCCCACCGCGCAACCAATTTTTCTCGAAATCGTCCAGAGCCTCCATCAGCCCGACGAAGCCTGCTTCGTAAAGCCTCTCGAGGCCTCGAAGCTGCCACAATCTAACCAGCATGACGAATGCTTTGTCTTCCTCGTAGTAGCAAAGAAGAGTGGCGGCGAGAGCAGCCATACCTTGCACGTAGCCTGTGTCTGGCAGGTACAGAGACATGGCATGCAGTACACGAAACAGGAGCCGTTGTCTAGAGACTATTAGCAATGAAAGGACCGAGAGCGATGGTCTAGATCATACCCTCCACGATACCTCCGGCGAAACATGATATGCCTATTGATGGTCCTAGGCACGTCCACATCAATCTGCATATCGTCTGCAGAACTTTCTTCCTGAAGCTCGTAGAAACTCTCAATTAGTTCCTCGTCCGTTGGATTGTCGTTGTCCACCTTGGAACTGGCAGCGAGAAAGGCATACCATGCAGTAGCTCGCCATCTGTCAGGGATACCTTTCCATGTCCGGGAAATCAGTTTCGAATCTTTGATATCAAATTCAAACATCATGCCTCCAGCGTTCGCGCCTGACTGCACTACCTTGGCCATGTTCCGCCATTTTTCCTCGCGCTCTATTTCCTTCGCCTTCATAGCTTGGGCTGCTCTCCCCCCATCCTCCTGCTCCGCGATCTCCGCGAGACCTGGCGGTAACGTAAGCATATCACCGGCTTCGTCCATCAGTCTGCGGCCCTTGTTGTGCGGTAACCGATTAGCAGCATATCGCAGAGGGGTCTGAGTCGTATTCCGAGTATTGGAGGTGTGGTTTGAATACACTGAACCTTGTGCTCTGGCCGACTGCTGAGAACGCCTCTTCTTTGGAGATCCGGTTGTTGGGTTTGCAGATCGAGTAGACCGAGCCTTTGACACACTTCGTCCAAGGCGTCGCCGGCGAGGTTCTTCTGAAGCAAGCTTCAACGTTGTGGAAACCCGTTGAATGCGAGGTTCATCTGGTCCATCCTGTTCACCATTGGAAGATCCGCGGGATCCAGTCTTCTTTGGGATGATAAATCCATACCGATCGACTTCCCCTCCGTCGACATCGGCCCAGTCTTCGACTCCTCCAGCAGTCTCTGTCGCTTCCTTCACAATAATGCTTTCTCTTCGTGAGCCCCTGAGCGAACCCGAGTCCTCCGGATTCTGATCCACTGTTAATGATGACCCATTCATTGGCGTTCCAGTAAAACTGCTGCTGTCGGCGAAACTGTCTTGTGTGCTGCCAGGTTCGTCTTGCAGTCCATCCCAATCCGCTGCACTCTCATCCCCATGTCTGTACATAGCGCGGACTTTGCGGGAAAGCTGCATCTCGTCTGCCGACAATACCCGATTACTCATTACCCTCCCTCTAGCAGATCTCTGTGACGGCGAACGTGGTGATAACCGTAGTGTAGCAGGCGCAGACAGCTCCTTCTGTTCGTTCTGTTCGTTCCGCTCCTGCTCTTTCTGTCTTGGTGGGGTGACCTGGACATGCGGGTTGGTCTCTCCTTCCGCAACTAGACCCAGCTGCTTATTCATGGCATTCGGCCGTTTACCTCCCAGCAGCATGCTCCCTCTCTTTGAAAATGATAACTTGCTTGGCGATGTGAAATCATCAAACCCGCCGGTGGGGATTATAGTGTCAATGCCTTGAAATGTATCTTGTCGCTCCGCCTTTAGCTCTTCCTGCTCCCGTGAACTTCGTGAAGTGTGATTGCTCAATCGTGACGGTCGTGAAGGAGGCTCATCGTGGACAACAATGGCAGGAAGGCTAGGGGTCTTTTGCAGTTTCGTCGGAGAGGATGGAGCATTGTCGGTGATCTGGTCGGTGCTGGTGGAGTTCAATGACGCCAAGGCGGAGTCTCTTCTGGCGTCATCATCGGACAACAGGGACCTCTTAAACGGCGAAGCTTTTGGTCCTGGCGATGTCTTCGGTCGGCGCACACTGCTGAGCCAGGAACGCGACGCGGGCGACTTTGACGATGCGGTCGTTGCATTGGAGGTAGCTGGCGACAGATGGTGTTGTTCGATAGAAGCTTCTACAGCGCTGTCACCTTCCGGGGTGGCAGCAGCCTCACCTCCTCTCATGGCGTAGGGCTTTCGCAACTAGCTGTCATGAAGTCCTTCTCGGAGATGAGCACGGGTAGTGAGGGAAATGAGGTCGTGCGACGTCTCGGCAAAGTGCAAACTGAGGTGAGACAGGTACTCGGTCGCAATCTCGCAGAAGATGAGTGAATCTGAAGCTGTGACAAAGTCAATTGCGAATTTGCTTCAGGAATTGAGGGCAGAATTTAGACGCGACAGCGACATGGAGGAGACAGGGTGCATGGTGTTTGCTGGGAAAAGGGGCGTTTCGCGGGGCCTGCTGCTCTCTTCTGCTGCTAGGCTCGGAAATTTGGATCTGGGGCTAGACCCGCACCCATTGGCTCCCGCCTTCTGAATCGATGTTGTGCGACGCCTGGTCCCGTGAGCAGGCTGTCGCAGCTTATTAGGTCCGATATCAATCGTCTTCAGCGTCGCACCTGTAGACCGGACGCTTCTCCAGAAAGCGTTTCTAGTTCCTAGTTTGTCCTCACTCCGGTGCTGCGTTGCCTATTCTAGCTCGGAGAACGCTTCTTCCTGTCCAACTGTTTCAAGGAACTGCCAACTTTCGCTACCAAGCGACGTCGGCTGTTCCACGCGTCTCAATAAACTTCATCGCATGTCAGAAGCCATCGCTTCCGAAAACGACTCCACTCCGAGACCCTAAACAGCAGTGGACTGCTCTTTTCGCCTTGGGCAAGAGTAAGTCGCTTGAATATTTCAATCACATCCGGAAGTCTTTATCAAACCAAGCACCTCAATGTGCCCTTGCGTAAGCCACAGAAAGAACAGGAGCACGACAGTGAAGGACAAGAGCTCACAGCTTGATTCTTTTCGCTCGAGAACTAGTACATACCCGTGATTGCCATCACCTCTCCGGAGGAAATCAAAATACCCAGGGATCGGAAGTATACCGGCAGCCTCACCAGCCATGGTTTAGAGAATGTCGTTAAACAATCACCTCAAACACCAATCTCTTCTCCGCAGGTCGTACCATTACGCATCGTAGTAATCGTCAGTCCACGGAGTCATGGATATGAAACTGGCAATTTAAGGAGCGTCATACAACATCAGCGTGGTTCTGTGACCTCACTCAGCGCGGCATGCAGGACCATGGAACCTGATCAATTCTCAATCAAGGAGCAGTATATTCGACTCATCGATAAGCCTTCGACAATCAAAACAAGTAGGGTCCTGGTACCCTCAAGCGGCTGACATCGACTTTTGTGCGCATCACTGCAACTACATTCAACAACACCCGTCCACTTTAGTGAGGTGATAAGGTAGGACTATCCTATGTAGAATACATGCTACAATGCAGAACGCGTTCAAATAACTCACGTCAGTATTCATAAAATTTGCCAAAGAATTCCCGCACGTTACTTTTCATCTCAGTTGGGCACTCCACACAGGCGAAGTGTTTCCTAAAATCTCATTCTAGAGGCTAGTCAATATTTCCTTTTGCCACTCTATATTTTGAAACTTACCCTTGAACCATTGCAGATTCCCAGTAGTTATAGTTATTTTCTCGGACACCGGATATGCGTCGAAGGGGAACGTACTAACGCGCAAAGGGACCTTGATGAGGTTCTCTTCTTTCGATTTCAACTCTGTGTATACCTTGTGGCGGACGTTATTGTAATAGGAAAGCATACTCGTTATGATCCACGGCGAGGTGAAGAAGTATAGGGACTGTGTCGTGCAAAGACCATCATTGAAGTTGTCGTTGTCCAGCGTTGCAATTCCAAGAGAAGGATCCGCGAGCTCATAATACTTCTCGCCCACGAACATCATGATGCCAACCGGATTTCCGGAAAGGCAATGCCAATTGTTTGCGGCCTCGTACGCATTTCAATAGCATATCCCATATGCCCTTCAGCTAGAGGTTTTTCCCCTCTGCTAGTGGGCACGATCGAGTGCCCTTGCCCCTTTCAGTGAGCTCCGTGCCTTCTGGAGGCGCTCCCGGGTACATATTTGTATGTACCGCTTTGCAGCATTCATAATTTCCTATGCCAAGTTCTAGAACTACCCAGTATTCCCAATCTCCGGCTTGCGCAACGTGCAGTTTGTACCCAAGTGTCTACATCAGGGTGTCATAGATGGGTGCGGTATTCTGTAATAACCAGCCTCTTGGTGGACCCTGAGACCAGGAGAATCATGGCGACGAGGGCATAACCAGGTCAAAACAGTATCACTATCTTTACTTGGTTCGAGCAGCGGATGCATTGCGATCTGGAACTCATAGAATGTCCCCAGCCATCCGTAGACCAGAAGAGGGGGGAATAGCATCGTCGGGCTGCACGTTCGCTTCCGCGTGGATGAAGTGGACAGCAAGTCCTTCGATTCGGTCGTGAAACGATGCCATTGTGATATCGACCTCTGCGCATCAAGCCAGGAAAGGCTGTCCAGCCAGTAGTCGTTACAGCTTGTGTATCCGTTCCAGTGACAGTCCTGCGTATCATCAGTGCCTAACTTTACACTTCGGAGAGTTCAATCTACACCGTAATCTTCGCACAATCGGCTCTTTTGGCAATCCAGTATCCTTCAGCTTCCGAAACAATCGATCCACTTCCTCTTTCGGAATACCGGGGTTGAGGGGCTTAATGTTCGACATTTTCGCTTCTCTGCTTGATTCTGCTGGTGTCCAAGAGTTGCAGACTAAGTGAACAGACAACGTAGTACACTCGAATGCTCCGCATCCGACTTTCTCAAAATTTCTGTGCCATTTTCTAGTGGAGTATATGGTTTAGTTCGCTCCTGATGAAACATTGTTCTACGGAGCACGGACAGGCGACGCGGGCGAAGGGAAATCTGTTCCTGTATGAGCTTTCCGATTTGACGCACCATCACCTTCATCAAGTATGCCTCTCCTATGTGCCACATTTTCAATGGAAGGTCCTCGGAGAACTGGCTCCTAATCTGTAATGTATCTTGTTGGCATAGCGGTGAGGTACGTTGAGCTTGCATCCGCTCTCTTAGTCTTAACAGAACTTCGCCTTATTCTACCCTAGAAAAACTCTGGCACCTCATTCACCGTCTTCCATCATACTTTTTTTTAAGTTTTCTTTTCAATAGTCCGAAGCCGATCAATCTTCGCGATCAAAGGTACGAGTTAGTAATTGCAACAGGTCTGTAGAGAGAGGATCACACCAACTAAGAGCCACTCATCGTTCATGGCATGGAATTTGTGCATGCCGACTTCATCACTTAGAGCATTAAAGAGTTAGATCGTAAGAGAAGTGAAGCTGCCTATTCTGCAGGGCATACACCTGCGAAGTGGATAGTCCCTTTCTACACCCACATCGACCCAACTCACTCATCCTTGTATCACAATTATCAACAATGGTTCCTCGATTCCCAATTTGAGGACGGACCATTGTCCATCGTTCACCTGGCATCACTCATACCAATCCGTTACGACACCAAGCCGAAACCTTCCTCACAGGTTCCAATTTCCCAAGAATATCTTATTCAAGGGTCCCAAACGCGATACCCAGCTATCATTATCCGAATACTATTTCGAAAACGCCATGCCTCCTAGGCCACTGGAATCCACATTAGTCACACTTGCTCTCCATGATCTCTCCGCCGGCCACTTTCATCCTCTAGTCGTGCTTCCTGCTCTCGTGAATTCCTGGTTTCTTGTTCTTCCTTTTTCTTCTCATCCGCTTTCTTGTAATACACAGTCCTGCAAATCGGGCAATCATACCTCCATATCAGAAACCATGATATCAAGCACTCGGCATGGAACTCATGGCCGCAGATTTTCAATCTCAGTATCTCCTCTTTCTCAGCTAATGATACTCCAGAAACCGAGGCCGCTCTCGCTAGAGCCGGATTTTGTGCAAGCGTAAAATTTGGTGGTGTCGTTTCAGCGAGTTTTGCAGGTTCAGGGGGTGATGGTGTGTGTAGGGTCGAGAGACATATTGCACTAATTCTCCGTATCAGTAGTCCATTCCTGCTCAATATCAAGATTGGGCTGTACTCACCATTCCTTTTCCAATACAGATATACTGTCCGAAGTAGAACTCCTTTCCTCATCTAGCGAACCCATACACACGTATTTTCCCGACAACGATGATATTTCCGTTACACCATTCAACTTCTCTCGCGCATCCTCCCTCCTTACGGTAGGTAATTGGATTGGGTTCACTGCCGCGGTCCTCCTGTTTCGAACGAGATATATGCACAAGCTTCTTTCCAATTAGCCTCAAGTTCCTCACTTCGCTCTTTTCTTCGGAATCATAACTGTAGGAAAACTTACAAAGGCCCAAATAGAAAGAAGATAAATAGCGGGACTAGAAATGCGATAGCCGTGGGGGACAACTTTTCCCGTGGTCCTTGGCCATCATTTGATCGCGCCCGCTTGTTCAATTCTGAAATCATTGCATGATTTATTCCGGACCCCAGAAATCTTCTTACTATGACCGGCATGCTCCTTATGCTATATAGTCCAAAATAATCGCGTTAGAGATGTCAATTCGCACACCGAATCTGGCACAAATTGCCGGGTAAGTGATCGGTGCCCTCCGCCTAAAGCTACTTAGCAATCCTCAATGCTAGACTGTGATCGGAAGTTGGCAAGCTCGTAAACCCAAAGTCCAGGAACGTGAACAACAAAAACTGTGTCAATATGTCGATTCGCTGAAATTCTCAGCGTCACATAATGCTTGACATGAATACAACGAGGTAAAGCTAGATGCGGGAAGCCCCAACCTCAAATATCCTTCCCGACCAAGCTCACAGCCTCCACCACTCCAGAGACGTCTTTCTTACGACTTCTTCAACACTTCTTGGCCGGGCGGACAGGCGAAAACCAGGTGCACAATCTCTTGGGCTGTTCTGCTTGGCGCCACGAGCCGCTTCACCCCCGCCACCCACGGGCAATCTCATCACCCACCGCAGGCGTCCTAGGCGCAACATTTCTCGGCTGATGCAAGACGAGAAGAACGAAGGGCAATGCCAAGGTAATCGGGCTTAGCCCCGAAGAATTGCCAAGTGATGGGGTCTTTGTTTGCTGCGGCTGGTCTGGGGGCTTGGGGAGCGGGGCGGGGTGGGCTGATCGTTAACACAGTTGGAGAGCTTGCCGGGTAAGATCTTGCGAGCGATAGGAGAGGAGCAGATAAAAGGTGATGTATGGTTGGTCTTTGAGTTCCGGAAGTGGGACTGGCGACTTGCCCTGAAAGATGTGAATAGGCGCGACTGGTTAAGAAGGTTGAAGTCTGGATGCTTGAGTGCATGCGTTCAGCATAAGATTAGTTTGAAAATGTGTTCCATCATCCGTGATATTGCACACAGCTGAAAGCTAAACACAAAAATCCTTTAACTCCGTAAGGACGAGCATGGCAGGAACGCATAATGCATGTAATACCTTTCTCAACCTCAGAAACAATCCTGGATCGTTAATCGTACAGAAAGAACCCTAAGGGATTTACTTCTCATCATCAGTGCTAACAGCGTTGCTGAGGTACCGCTCAAACACCCTCTTCTCAAGATCAACAGATCCCCTCCTAGTACCCAACTTGATGTCCTTCCCCCTAAAGAAGATTCTCTTCCCCAACTTCCACGTCTCCACACCCAGGAAAAACAGCACAGTTGCCACAAGTACAATGCCCCACTCCCAGCTAATACCGCGGTGCTTGAACACCTTGGTATTGATAACCGGAATATACAGAACCGGGAAGATCGTAATGAAGCCTGCCATTATGGACCAGAACAGAAATTTGTTCCTCCACACGTCGTGGAACCATTGCGTGAAGTATTTCTTCGAGCTAGGCTGCATCATGAAGAAAGAGCGCCGCATGTCTACCATTTCCCAAGCTAAGAAGAGCGAGAACCAGGTGAGACAAGCGAAGCAGGTCGCGCGGGCACGGAAAACGGTGTCGCATCTTTTGGAGTAAACGTCGTTGCAGTTTTCGCCCAGGTCATCATTGCCCCAGGCGTAGAGGACGAGGGTGAAGGAGGCGAGACAGAGAGCCGCAACCCAGAGGCCGTAGGCGAGCATGTCAACCATTACTTCGAGGGTGAAGACGCCGCGTTTGAGCTGTGGATTGTTAGATCTGATGCTTGTGTATGTGAAGAGGGTAAGTGGCTTACACTCTGGGGCGGTCGCTTCATGATGTCCGGTGCAGCAACTTCGAAACCCAATCCCATATCAGGCAAACCAGAGGTAATCATAATGATCCACATGACTTCGACGGGAGCGAGCGGGAACACGGAAAGATCGTTGACGTCCTTGAAAATGAGACCGATGAGAAGAGTGCAGGCCTGAGCAATGTTCTGTGCGAGAAGATGGAGAATGAACTTTTGGATGTTGTCGAACATGCGACGGCCTTCCTCAATAGCGTTTAGGATGGATGCAAAATTATCGTCGGTTAAAACAATGTCTGATGCATCCTTGGCTACGTCTGATCCAGTGCCCATGCCGATTCCAACATCTGCGCGTTTGAGAGAGGGAGAGTCATTGACCCCATCGCCAGTCAATGTAGTGTTAGTATTGCATGTCTCTCTGATTAGGATAAATTACTTACCATGGCAGCAAAGCATTTCCTTCGGTGTAGGGCCTCAATCATCCTGACTTTGGTGTTAGGCGCACATCGTGCAATAACCAGAGGAAGGAGGGGAAGTCCATCGATTTCGTCGTCGGATAGCTTATCAAATTGGCTGGCAGTCATAACCATCGCGTCCGACACTTCCTTGCTCAATGTGGCCATGTGCGATGGAAGAATTCCTACTTCAGCAGCGATGGCTCTCGCGGTTCCAGGATGGTCGCCCGTGAGCATATGTACTTGAATACCGGCTTTCTGACATGAGCGGACTGATGGCGCAGATTCAGGCCTTGGTGGGTCGTAAAGTCCGACGAGACCCCTGAATGTTAAATTGTCTTCGACTGTCTTTCTGTCAAGCTCTTCCCCTTTTCTGACTGTTCCATCCCACGTCTTGCTTGCTAAAGCAAGGACCCGAAGACCAAGAGTTGCGAGTGATTCCATGTTATGCAGAATATTTTCTCGGATTTCGTCTGTCATCTCGACGGGTTCTTCGCTGTCCCCATTGAATATTGAAGTACAGGAAGTAATCACCCTCTCCACCGCACCCTTTGTGAAGACGTACTTCTGCGAAGACCGAATGTCCTCGAAAATGACGGACATCTTCTTTACATCGGAATCGAAGGGGAATTCCGCAAGCGATTTCCACTCAGGGTTTTCACCTTGGACAAACCGCAGGCGATTCCAGTTGAATCGAGAAGCGAAGACCTGAATCGCGATCTCGGTAGGGTCCCCTCGAGCAGCCCAGTCACCATTCTGTGTTTCGTGGACATGAGCAAGGTTGGCGAGGGATGCGACTTTGAGATAATCAAAGAGATGCTGGTTGTTTTCCAAGAGTTCCTCGTAGTGGACAGGCTTTTCGTCACCTGAATCATTAAAGTTAATTTCTCGTGGCGGCAATGGCTTGAAGCTGAGGTCGCCAATTGTGGGATTGAACGGATCACTCGTTGTCCCAACGGAATAGGTGCCTTTAGCAGGGATCCAGGCTTTCTTCGCAACCATCTTTCCCTGAGTGAGAGTACCAGTTTTATCGGAGCAGATATCCGCGGTGGAGTTAGTATAGCCCATCTTGCACGTGATAGATGCACATACCTGTGACAGCGCCCAACGCTTCAAGTGACTTCAAATTACGGACAATAACATGTCGCTCAACCATGCGCTTAGTGCCAGCGGCCATAGTGATGGTCAATACGACGATGAGCGACGCAGGAATCATACTAAGGCCTGTTGCGACCGCATAAATGATGACCTCCTGGTTATTCACAAATCTGTTCGCGGCAAGTACGATGATTGCACAGACAACAGCAATACCAAAAAGCAGAATGGCAAGCCGAGAAAGTTTCTTTTGAAGTGGCGTACCAACGTTTACACCGAGAAAATGTCCGATGGCATCGGTGGCTGTCAATCCCCACGCTTGGGCATAACGATGTGGTTTGGCGGAGCCGTCGGGCTTGCGCTTGACTGGACGGCGTTTTCTACCCTTCTGGCGGAGCGCCGCGGCAATTGATCCGATCTCTGTATAAATTCCAGTGGCGAAGATTACTCCACGAGCGCGCCCCTTTGTTACAGTGGAAGAGCTGAAGGCCACGTTCAATCGATCACCTGGTCCTGTGTCATCATCGAACTCGGCGTCGGCATCTTTAAGTATGGGAAGGGATTCGCCAGTCAGAAGGGCTTCATCAGTTTCAAAGTTGACTGCTTCAATGAGGCTATGAATGGAGATTAGTGTGGGAGAATTGTAGAAGGATAATGCGGATCTACCGGACGTCTGCAGGAATGGTATCTCCAGTCTTCATTTCCACCATGTCTCCGGGAACGATTTCCCCTGTAGGAACAGTAACAGTCTTTCCATCTCGAACAGCATTCGCTGTTGGTGAACTGAGAGATCTCAGAGAGTCCATTGTCTTTTCAGCATTGAACTCTTGCCAGAATCCTACAGTGATGTTTAGGAGGATGACAGCGGTGACGACACCACCCTCAATCCAAGATTGAATACCAAAACTGACGCCCATAGCAAGAATAAGAACCTGCAAATGTTAGCGCTGTCTAGATAAAAAACAGCCTTTGGGAAGTTTGTCTTACTAAAGTCATAGCGTTTGCTACTTGGCGAAGGAGAATCTTCCCCGGCTGTATTCCCCCATCGTTTCCTAGATCATTGCGACCATACTCTTGCAGACGGGATTGGGCCTCTGGGGTTGTTAGTCCGTCGTCGGAATTACATTTGGTTTCCTCAATGACTGTGGAAACGGGAAGTGCATGAGCAGGTCGAGAGAGCAGTTTGTTAGCCTGGCCAGAGATACGGCCTTCAAGAGAAGGCTGGTTCTTCTTTGCCATAACGACTGAGTTAGCAGCAGTAAAATGGTAAAAGAACTGGAGAAGACAAGCGCCCAAGACTCGGAGCAGATCAAGCCCTTTAATGTCTTAAGTCAACGAAGACGGAATACGCAGTAGCGAAAGCCAAGAGATAGCGTGATCCCTTCACTTGGCATGGTGTGCAATATCTGGGACCGGTAATCGATCGCCATAGATGTCACCGTTGGCATTGAACAAAGAGGCTGACCAGTGCAAGTAGCCGGAGCCGTGGTATCACGCTGCGGTAATGGCTGCATGGTGAACCAATTGGACTCAAAACTGCTCAAAACTATATAGCAAGCGCACGGCCATAAACAGAATGGGCATTTGAAGACGAGAAATACAGCGGTCGATGAAGCTGGACCCTCAACAGAGATGGAGGGGCTGCGATGGATGGGAGCTGGAGGAGTGGATTTGGTGGCAAAAAAGGTGTACGATGCTTGGCAGTTCCGCTCGCCTTTTTGTTGCCAAGGCGCTAGCTAAGCTTTTCACTCGACACGCTCCACCTACCGTTCTGGCCACCTTGAGCCCCAAGACCACCTCGAACGGAATTCGGCACCCAACGTCATTCTGTTCACCGGAGCGCTGACAGACGCTCATCGTGCACGCAAACATGACCAGCTGATTCGTGAGATGGGAGACGATACTTTGCGTGGCCAAGAGGCTTGTCCTCGTAGCACAGAAACGTGCCAGATTTTAGCCTTGGTCGACCTTCTATCGTCTTCTGATAGGGAAGCTTGTTTCTCGCAAGGCATACTCCAATACAACAAGTGGCATCCTGTGGTGAACGAAGATGTTCTCATCTGTTTCTCTCCGGACACCTGCCTCAAAGGCGGGACGCCACGTGACGGGTCTCTTCAATCGACCCTGAGCTGTTGATTACACTGATAGTCGTAGATGTTCAATCTTCAGGATATCATACCTTACGGATCTACCACTACCTATGATGCAAATATGAGTCAATTCTAGCTTCTTAAGCTTTCACCGAAGCAATTTGGCTATGGAATGTTCCAAAGTTCTTACTGGCAGCCTGGAATCACAGTGAAGTGAGATTCCCATAATCCTTTTGGACTGCTGAGAGCCGAATTTTTACGATCAATGATAGGCAGTAGTTGGACCAAATAATTCTCGACATCCCATACAACAAATGGTTAGCCAAGGCCTGACCTTGGCCTCTTGGATCCAGCGGCAGTCAAACCAGGGTTTGATAAGCTGAGATTCAAGGGCTGGGATTGCTGTAGTTTGGATTAGCCTGGAGTAATTCACAATCCTATATCCTTGGGCTGCTTTCGAGTCAAAATATTTGCTGATTCACGACATCATCACGAACAACACGGGTCTACAAGAATTCTCTACAAGTATCCCTTCATTCCTTTCTGATCACGCCAAATTATATGTTCGATATGCTTTCATTCGGAGAATGTCTGATGACCAACTACGCATCCATTCAGTATATACATATGAAGCATTTAAATGGTTCATCTCCGGCCGTAACTTAGAACAGTTATCAACCACGCCGGCTGAATTTGGATTTGAATTATCAGACTTCAGCTTGACCATCAGAGCCTTCCACTTGACCAGCCAAGCCTTTGCTTGTGTTTCCTTGTTCTCCAGTATGGTACCATACCTCAATCTCACCCTACCGATCGTTGACCGGTGCCACACCCCAAGCTCGAGTTTCACAGCCACTTCTTCTCCTCCTGCGATAATTCTAGAGCCTCCGCGATAATTCTGGAGTCTGCGCCTCCCTCCAGAACCCAGTCGGATAGATTATTTTGTGATTTCCCGGCTCCTGGAGCCAACAATTCTGATAAATGCCCATGAGCTTGACGTAAGTCAACCGCGGCGTCCGGATCATAATGTCAAATATTTCTGACCTGGTCGGATGCAAAAGTATTGAGCGCCACAGCTAGAGTTCATTCTTGTCGACCCCTGAATACTAGCCAACGCCTCCATCACGATCCTGCAGTGACGCCGCTCAATCCCCTCGTCTATTAGCCTTGATGCAATGAAGGTCCAGTTGTCGCCATAGGTAGAGATGCCCTCTCCAATTTTTCGCATCACAGCTCTCTGGGTTCAATTTGGATTGCGCATACATTTCTCATAGAAATGTGAGGCGGCGTCGGTGCGCACGCGTTCAAGCTTCGCTAGATTGCTGAGTGCCTTTGCCAGAATTTGGACGTCCTCTTTCCTCTATTTCATTTGTTTCAGAGCCGTACGTATCTCATGAAGTTCCACCTAATAGTGTTGTTTCCATCGCTCCTGTTTTATATATGTCAAAGGAAGAGAAGAGTTTACAGACTCCGAACCGATAGCAACTTCTCGGGCGTAATCTATCAGCTCGGGGTGTTCAGAGATTTTGGGAAGGGGATTAAGGTGGTGTGGTGAAAGCACATGCTTACGCGTGGTAAAGAAACACTTTCCAAAAGGCGTGTGGAGATGTGTCCCGCATCCACCGGTTCACGAGACGGAGGTTGAAGATATCCCGGGCACTTACGACAAAATTCATCATCTTGTCCTCTGAAACTCCGTTGTCGTTGTTAACATATAGGATCAACAACTTCCGCCGGTATTTCGTTTAGTGCTGGGTTTGTGTACTCCACAATTTCGGATGTTTTGGGTGAGTATGGCCTGCAGGTGCTGTCCATAGTAGTGTTGAGTTGTTCGGATAGAGCTGTGAGCGTTGTAGAAGGAGGGTTAAGGATCGTACTTGGGAATCTCAAGATCGGAAGACCAAGAAGAAATTTTTTTTCAAGTCTTATATCTTGGTCCCTGATGTTCCTAACCATGTTTCCTCCATAACTGGACCCACACATCGATTTGTGTCTATGCTGAGGCTAAAAGGGTAATTCACGATCATAATTAGGTATACGAGTGAAGGGCACGTAGCTTTAATCTAGAACGACTCGCTGAGCATATTATCAACTTAGGCGGGAGAGAAAGTTGTCTAACTCGCTTCATATGTCAAACAACCGACTACGAAATTGACTCTGTGCCAGTTTATTGACCAATCGATCGATATAGCATCGAGGTTAGCGCACAGTAAGTCTCAAAGTTGATATATACACTGAAGAGGTTCTACTAGGAGAAATATTTCTCTTGCTTTACCTACATCGGACTATAGAATACGTCTCTCTACATTTGGTTGGCTGATTTCATCACTTCGAAGTTAGCTTTAAATGGCAATTCACCAGGCAAGGAAACATTTTAGTTCTCGATTGTTCATGGATAGATTTCATATCTCTTAGTATTATGCTCTCCAGAAACTCAGACTTTAGGCAGGGGATACTCTAAATCCACTTGTCCACAGAAGTCGAATTGATCGACCAAAGACAGTATCCAATCTGGTTTGGTCATCTTCAAATATCGGAATGAAGTCAACCATACCCAAATTGGTTGCTGCCATTAACCGGATTCTCGGCCTTCTTGGAAGACTCGATTCTCCTGAACATCCGCTGTCGTATAGTCACTGTCGTGCTCTCAGTCAAAGCCGGGTGCAGGGTGTAACCGAGGGCTGGCCTCTCAGGTAGCACCATTGCTCGTATACTGAGTTCTCCTGTTGATCCTCTCCTGTCGATCCTCTCCTGTCAATCGTCTCCTGTCGATCCCCCTTTCGACATCTACAAGATCATTATTTAAGTAGGATAGCCATCCATAGTTTTCAATTCATGAGGTTGCTGCTACATCTTTTCCCTGCGTCCGGTCAGACAGGGAACCAGACATTGGCTTTAAGACGCCCATACTTCTTCACTCTGCCTAGGAATAGGATGGCTCGACCAAGTATACTAGTTATTTCTCTTCCTTACGTAACAATATCAAGGCTGCTAGGCATCTTTCGATGTATCTCAATGACGTCTTTTTCGTGCCTGAACTGATTTCTAATCTAATTCTGCTGAGAAAGGCCAGAGAACTTAGTTATGCTCAGAAGAGACATATTTACCACGATCTCAACTTTCTCGAGCAATGAAGTGCTTTTAGCTTTGTACTCAGGGGACAAGTAATCCGAAAACAGGCTTGTGCCTGAGAAAGGGGACAGGAAAACATTTCCGCAGATGATAGATACTGGAGTGTCTGCAAGTTATTATATAAAAAAAGAATATTTTTTGGAGGAAATCGAGGAAGTAAGTGTCTTGCACCAAGCAATTGCGAAGTGTGAGATACTCTAGATTGGGCCGGTCGTAGCGGCAAAAGAGTGGCTGAAAGTGGTCCTCGTCGCTGGCTGCGAAAGACGTCATTTCCTGACATCCTTGGACGAATTGAGTAACTCGGTTAATATCGAATGGGGAGTATCCCGAGTCATCCATCGTTCTCATAATTCTTATGTTTAGAACGCGTTTCCGGTAGTCCTTCCACTCTTGGCTTTGGATGTTGATGGGCTGCCTCGTCATACACGGTTTTTGAGTACGGAGACATACTTTAACGTCTAACCATCGCGACCTTGAACCGTGTTTAATGCTCGCAGTACTATCTCGTAGTGCCGGTGTTGGCTTCCAATTTTAACACTTCCATCCACGAGAGCGTACCGTCGGCCAGGCCATGGAAGATCTGGCCCTGCGTCCTCGCCAAATTTTAGGAGAATTTATTTGTACCGCAGCTAGGATTCTACTCTCCATCGTCATAATATCCGAAGATTGCATCTATCCAAATGTTCTTCAACTTGGGAAAATATTTCAAGTTGGGGGCCAGCAACACGATGTCATCCTCACTAGCATCGAATGCCAATTGCTCTCTGATAAGCTCGTCGTATACAATGCCATATACCTGCCTCCATTGCTGATTACCATCGACTGCACCTAGGCCAGTCATAAAATTTCCAGGGCGAGGCTGATACGCTCAGGGCCTATGACCACTTTGCGAATGTAGTTACGAAGATTGCAATTCTCGGAGATGTCTTCTAAGGCTTGGAGGCTGTGTCGAGAAAGGAATCGAAGAACCGCTTTCCAAAGTATCGAAAGTTATCTCCGGCAGGCGCCGGCTCACATTTCGGAACTTGAAAAATGTCATTTGCGATAAGGACATACTTAAAGCCTGCATCATCCCTACCAACGGTGATAATCGGAGTGCTAGGACAAAGTGCGTCTGGGTGCAGAGCAAAGTTATGATATCCGATGGCATGCCCTTCAATGTGGGGAGTGACTTTTTGGGAAGAGTAGCTATGGCAATCGGGGTGTTTCCGTATGTAGATACGGTGTGTTTTCGCGTTGCGTGGAATAACAGGCGATGAAGTTGGAGGGTGTGTTGCTTTTATAAGTTTTCCTAGCGGCTAATTAGGTGGTCTCTCATTTGCTTCATTGTGGATTCACTATTTGAGTATTAGCAGTGCGCTAATCCTTTCACACATGCATAGAGGTATTATGTAATACCGTTGAAGCGAGCTTGAAAGTATGATTTAAGCATACAATGTTAGTAAAAGATTGAACAACCTCGTCCTGCGGCCGAGAGTGGCGAGAAATAGTGACGGTTATCCATTTAGGGTAACATATTTCCTTCATATATGACTTTTCCAGGGATTCTGAAGAAAAAGTTGTTTGGATAAGGAGATTCAGTATTCTGAGGACTGAATGGCATGTACGCAATACATCTGGATTTCACGATTCATTGAATCAAAGATTCTCCTAAATCCCCATTCTTGATGCTACATCCGCTGGCAAAGAGTCTAACCGTACTAAGGCTCTCGTGATAGAGCCGACTTCGCTGTCGTTTGACTAAGCTGCCTGGTGCTGCTCTTTCTCCCGTAGTCGCTTGCGCTCGGCTTCATTCTCGCCAAGTTCCTTCCACTACTCCTCAACATAACCGTGAGCCAACTTTTCCCCCAAAGGCAAGTGGGTTCTTCCCTCAAGCCTCATCTTAATCGACACATGATCAAATTCGCCATCAGGATCGCCGTTCATAAAGCTTTCAAAAGACTCCACCATCTTGAGCATCAACGCAATAAGGCTCTCTCGCACCCTCTCCCTTCCAGACATGGTTCCGAGCAGAGTGTATGAATACAGCAATAAAATTTGTCTCCATTCACCTCACTGACCGATTGTGGGCTCTGTGTTACTATCTTCATATTTTCTAAACCCATGAAGACTTCGTCGCGACACATATTTCCTGGGCATTCATCAAGACCACACAGTTTTACCGCATGCCGCTCACTACCTATTTAATATGCATATTATCCGCTGAATAGAGTGTGTCACCAAGTACTGATGCAATCTTCGCCTACGTTACTCACTCAGGATCTTTCCATTCAAGTCTCGGTTTCGACATCCAGAAACTAATTCCGGGGATAGTGGACTTGGGGTTAAAAAATAGATGATGGAGTGGTCGCAGCCATTGTGCAAGAGATCGTTCTGTCTGTAGCCGATTTCAAAGAAGCGACCGGTGTAATGCTTCTTAGCTATCTCTCTCTGGACTCGCGGTCGACGGAGAGCATCTCCAGCAAAGGAGAAGCGGCATCGATTGCCTTCCATTGCGAGAAGCGGATAGAAATATGGTGTGGCTCGTCGCAGGTATGTTCCCAGATCATAAGGCGGAGTTCTTCAGGGAGCTTAGACAAGCAAGTGAACAATTTTGAAGAAGTCATGATCGTATCGAAGACTGAAGTCTGTTCTGAAAATCCTGGATACTTGAGTTTGCGGAGTGGTGGACGAGGGAAATAAAAAATTTATATTAGAGAAGTGAAGAATCATGTCAAAATTGTAGTCACGCTGCTATCTCTTTATGTCAGGAAGAGCCATATGAGATCCTTAAATTTGATAATATTAAAATCATGACAGCCCTTTTAGTGCTGACCCACTAGCTTACGCCCTTAAATCTGGTCAAATAAATACACACCCTTCCGTCTCATCCATAGATTGAAAATTCTATGATGAACATGATCACCGACGACACTTAGACAAGATGACATGGATTGCTCAACCAAGTATGCTCTTCAGTGTTCACTCTATTTTCAATGAACAATTAAACTAAATTGTCACACCACTGAATCGCTGCCTTTACAAGATGATTGTCAGACCAAAATTTCTATCAGGCTCTTTTTTTTCCAATACCTAGAACTTTTGGCTTTTTCCTGTGAGTTCAGATCCAAGAGAACTATCGGGGCAAGAGATGCACCTCGTCACTTCGCTCATAAGCCTCAACATACCGTTCTATACCTTCAAGTTCAATTTAATACTTATGGAGCTTTTTTTTAAAGGTAATTGAATTCTGCCCTCGCTATTTATCTGCACGACGTACTGAACCGTAGGAAAGAATATCTCGCGTGCCTTGGTAACTGGGGCTTCACTGCAACAAAACTTCTCACGCAGCGACTTTCTTCGGGACACGGTATATTGAAGTGGTGATGAGTACACCAATGGCAATCACTCTCGTTCATCTCCTGGATGATTAGGGTCTTTTGTTATCAAGTCCAAATTCGAATCCTTAAAATAGTCGCGCAGTTCCCCATCCTCCGAGAACCGGTAATCGTCCCAAACTCTCAATAAGTGTTCTGGATCCTCACAACGGATTTGTAAATTCTTCCTCATGGTGAAAACCTCACCAAGTTCATACGTTACTTTTGCGAAGGTTACAGGACACTTTTTCTGGACTGGCAAATCGAGCTCAAGGATGGTTGTTTTGGGTTGAAGTAGACCAGGCGATGATGGCAGTTCTGGTATGCGCAGCTGTTTCTCCAGCTTCCGATCTCGAATATTCTTCCCTTGTAATGCTTTTTGGCGACCCAACGAGACTCGCGGCTGGGGCGAAGATTCTGGAAGAAGTTGTGCAGAAGACTCTGCTGCCTGCGAATTGAATGGTAGACTGTAAGGGCTCTTCACAGGCGAATTCCCAGATAATGGGACGGACAAGGATTACTTATTACCATCTTTCTTTATACTTTTTTATCTATACTAGCTTTTTCTTTACGTTCACTGGCTCCTGCGGTGTGTTTGCAGCTTGCCTGTGTCTTCGAGGGTAGTAGTGAAGGCAGCTGGAAGACGTTTATAAGCTGCGCACCCAACCTCCCTCACTCTAACAACTCCACCCATTCTGCTGTCATCGTTGATACCACATGCTGGCGATTTCGAACTCTCAACTGGACGAGCAGAGGAAAAAGACAATCATGTGCGTATATTTGAGTCTTGGCGCCTGAGCTCATCACCTCTCTCTATAAAGCGCAGCTGATTGTTGAATTCTCCAGCTTTTCGTAGATTCGAAAACCATGTCCGCCAAAGAGCCGATCGTCATCGATGATTCTGACGATGATGATGGGCTCGAAGGATTCACTGATGACCTTGATGCGGTTCTTTTAGGTGAGCCTCACTATCCTAGTAGAACCAAAAAATCACGCTGACATTTTAACCTTATAAGAAGGAAACACAGAGCAAGAGACTTCCATTATGAAGGATGATGAGTCCAGACTCCATATCGGCGTGCCGCAACTACCTTCCGAACGCTCCCCGAAAACGATACGAAATGGACCAATCAGCTTCCCCGACGTGGAAGAAAACACATTTATCTTGAATACTGGCTGCACAATCACCGCAGGGGACACAGTAGAGCTGAGGAACACAGTAAGCTTCCCAACCGGAAGACATTCTGGCGATTTTATACGAGTGAAAGCCATTATACGAGATGCACAAACGAATGAAATTCGTATTCGTGGACTAAGGATGACTCGAGCAAAATATCACGGCCCTCTCTTTGACTGGAAGTTGAATGAGGTAGTTATGCGTCTCCATATTAACGAAGACGACCCAAGGCCACCCTTGGAACAGGGTCTGGAAGAGGTACCGGTAGGCAATATTCTCAGGAAGAGGGATTGCGTAATAACCCATCTGGGATATCCGGCTTTAAGATTCGGAAAGATTCCTCCCCAAGAATATTTGGGGGGTAAAGACCGCAGGAAAGATTATCTCTTCAGTTATGGCCGACTTGTCTGTCGCTTCGTCTATATCTCTGTCCACGCAGGTTCAAACAGGAGCTACGAGGGCGAAGTCCGTAGGATCTACAGACGAGAGGCTGATATGAATCAAGTCCCACAAGGGACTCCAGGACTAGGAGCGTCACGAATGGCACCGATCAACGTCGACGATGGTTCAGCACCCATCACAGCAGCCCAACATTCGCCGAGTAACAAACGACCCGCTTTTGGAGTAAAAGAACGGAAATACACTTTCGCCGATATGTTCTGTGGTGCTGGAGGGGCGACGCGTGGGGCTGAAATGGCCGGATTCAAAGTTCTTTATGGACTCGACAAGGATCCGAAGGCCTCAAAAGCGTGGAAAATGAACTTCCCGAGCGCAACCTTATATAGGATGAATGCTCATAGTTTCCCTCCACCAGAGGTCCCCACGTCTTCGCTCAAAGTGGATGGCATGCATTTCTCATCACCGTGTGGTTACTATGCGGTGTGTAAAACCCGCCCAGGTAAGAACGATCAGGAGAACATGGAAGCAATCTACGTCATCGGTCCCTTGGTGAGTATTATCTGGAAGTAGCACTGAGTCATTCGCTAACTTTCCCTAAAGCTCTCCAAATTGAAACCAGCGATCGCCACCATGGAGCAGACCACTGGCCTTTTCACCCACAAGAAGCACACTCGCGCCTTCAGGATGCTTCTCAATGATGTTATGAACGCGGGATATAATGTGCGATACAAAATTGTGAATATGGCAGAATATGGAGTAGCGCAAAATCGCAAACGGCTGCTCATAATCGCTGCGAGGTGAGATGCATTTATGGCTTCCGTTTAAACATTGCTGACTTGATTTAGACACGGCTTTCCCTTGCCACCTTTCCCGAGCCCAACCCATGGGGTGCCTGGAACAGGACTCAAGCGCCTATTTACAGTTTGGGATGCCTTCGCTCCACTAAGGAACGATCCGAGAACCGATGATCCTCATCACAACCCGGGTGACTTGCTTCAGAAATTTGAACAGCCCTACGATCCGAAACAGAAACTTTTGAATTGTATCACTGGAAGTGGTGGGGACAATAACCATCATTTTTCCGGCACTCGTGACCAAACTGTCCGCGAACTTTCGCTTTGCCAAGGGTTCCCAATTAGCCACCATTTCTATGGCGGAAGAACCGCAGGGTTATTGCAGGTGGGAAATGCCTTTGCTCCGACTATGGCTCAAATAATGTTTGGTGGATGCTTGAAGGTCTTGAAAGCATTTCACCACGGCTTGATTGGGGCAGAAGATGATTTGTCCAACTTGGACGACTTCTTCGACGATCATGGAAAGCTGAAAGAGCAGTATACATCAATCGATCAGCCCAATAGAAACACTAAGAGGCGAAGCACAGGCCATGCTCCCCAACTCCACAGTGGGTCGTTCTCATGGAGTCAAACACAAACGCGGCGAAGCGCCTCGTCTCGTTCTCCCCATTCCAATCCGGTTTCTAATTCCGGCTGCACAGTTAAAGATTCAGCTCCTACGTTAGGACCAAGAGCTAAATCTAAGAGGCCCTCAGTATTTGCCCGTCGCACGGATATCGAACCCGAGATTCTGGCGAAGCAAGAGAAGTCAGTCATAGGTTACCAAGCCCAGAGGCTGACGCAGGCGTCCAAAAGGACAGATGCAGAGAAGCTGCAAGAGGCCGAGCAGAATGGTGAAGTAATCAAAATTGATTAAGTTTGAATTGGTTTTCCGATCCCGTGAGTCAGATGAGTAAGTTCAGGACGGGAGCAGGAGGTTCTTTGTGAGATAGCAGCAACGCTCATGGATCACTCCAATATCCTGACCGTGTTCTGACAACTTGAGTATGCTATAAATCTCACAAATCTTGGCATCCCACCACCCTATACAAGACTCCCTGCTTCATCATCAAAATTTATCCCAGAAATATCAATCCTCGTGACTTTCAACTCTATGCCCTAGAAACGTTAGCACTACCATTCCATCCACAAATGGAAAAGAACCCAACAAGACTATTATTGCAAGGAGTGATAAAGGCACACCCAAAGCCTAGTTGTTTTGGGTATTCTCAGGATTTAATGGTGGAGATGTACGAAATATTAGTAACCGGCGTAGTGAAGTTTGTACAATTGGATACGTTGTTGGGCGAACGTATCATGCTGAAATCGTTTTTCAACACATGATGGTATAATCACTCTATCCTGAAATGCAGTTTGCAAGGCCTCACAGCACGTTTACCGGCACTCCTGTAGCAAAGTTTCGCCCTTAAAATATAGGGCACACTTCGCCAACTCATAAAGGGAAGCGCCCGCGCCCACTTTCGCCTTGTGACACCCCTCGCGCCTTCTACCAAACTCGAAAACCTTTTCGAGTACATCGGAACTGTACAAACCCTCTTCCAGTAGAAGAGCTCCAAACCTAAAATCCCAAAGAGATCGCTATCAGAAATACACGTCTGACCGTATCACAACGGCGACCACTGTCCACTCCTTCCCTCACCTCCCTCTTGAACTCAAGAACATGATCTAGAAACACAATCTCGAATGAAGTCGCCAACAAGAAAGTTCCCACCTCTGGCATCTACGGCTCACTCTCCCATCTCGAAAACGGACCCAAAATCTACCACTTCATCTCCAAGCTCCCAGCTATATTCTACGTCGACCCCCGCTCCCACTCCGAAAATACTTTCCAAGCGCAGAAGCAGAAACTCCTTCACTCTCTTGCAGACGAAGATGGGATTAAACGCTCGAGATGCCTCTTTTTCGACGGCGCAGCTAACTTCCTCGAAATTATCATGACGCTAACAACTGCTACGTATTACGAAACTCTAGAGACGCTGCCTTCTTTATCCGCCATATTGGATATTTTAAGCCTATGACTGGACTTACGGAGGAGAGCCAAACACCTTCGTTTCCTCACGCACTCTCTACGCATCGACCAGATAATCCGTCACGATTGCGAATTGGAGAGTCAAAAAGCCTGGGAAATTTAAAGCTTAACAAAAATTCAGTTAGTAGTATTGGGGACCGCTGGCTGTTATTGGCTGAATGGACTAAGTGTCAAAGAAAACGGGAGAAAGGTGCATGTAACTGTTTTTCAGTATACGTAAATATAGGTAGGTAGCGTTGTTTTATAATGGTTGTGGTTAGCGGGTTTGGGACCTGGCGCCTCTGATTTCCCCTGGAAGTCTGTTCAGTGTTATTCAAGATGAAGTTGAGGGGATGTAAGCTTAAGCTGGAGGCATATTTAGAGAAAATTAAAAGTCACGGTAGTTTTGAAACCTGAGCTCGCAGATGTTCCATATTTGTGGATCCTTGGATGGATAAGGGAGGTTGCTATTTAATCTGCCAAATTCCGATAGGAATTGTGTTTCGTGCAACTCTCTTTGCCGCCAGAGCACTAATCAATCGTGCTTTCAGTTAAGGCAAGTGTGAAAGAAGGGATCAAAAGTAAAAAGAAATCAAAGAAGGATGCGGAGTACCAGCTATCTAAGGCAATGGATCATACATTATCGGAGATGCTGTGCATAGTCCACCGGGTAATATTTATATCCAGAGTAGTAGTGATTTGCTAACTGATGAGATAAAAATATAGAGTGTGAGACTAAGGGACTAACAAGCTACTTTCCAAAGGCAGTTTCCATGCTTACCTTGTCTACTCATGGGTCTACTCCTCAGAACCCTTCCTTATACCAGTTCCTGATTTGCTTTACCCATTTACCGAAGTCCGCATGACGCATAAGCGGAAAACGACCCTTCCTCAACCTCTCCTCATAAAATTTGTCCTAAGGGATGACCCGCAGATTCTTCGGCACAGTGGGCGCATCAGGGCGAACCCTTCCCACTGGCCGGCCATACTATCAACCATTTCTCTAACCCAGCCCACCATTGCAGTCTGAAGCCGTAGTAGGTGCTTCCTCACAGCCATTTGCATCGCGGAACCCTCTGTAATCCAAAACGCACAATACAGACACATGTTGAAATTTTCGACGGGTTCAGTGATCTCGATTCTTGGACGTGAAATGCAGAGTTCGCAAAGTTGAGCCATACCGTTGAGACTGAAATATACATGGCGCCTGCCTCCTTGTTCCCCTGGTTGTTTGGTGCCCTCGCATATTGTGATCTTCCGAATATTATCCTTCACCAAAGGAGAGCAATCATCCAGAAAGCGAGCACATGTTTCCGAAGTTGTCCCAGGGCGTTCGTTGTGCGGGACCGTGATCTCATACAACTTGAGCCCAAAGCCAGGAGCTTCTCTGTGAAGCTGCCGGCAGACGTATTTGAGCAGATTTGTTTCCAGAAGGTTGTCGTGGGGGGTAAAAGGATTTAGAGATCCTTTGCCTTTGGTGAGTATTGGGTATTTCCCCTCCATTCTTGCTGAAGGCCTCGTAAATACTGTTTCGTAACTCCGCGGCAGTCGCAGGAGGGGACTTGAATTCGGATTCGACTGGTCCGACAGGTATCTTGTGCTTTCCGACTCCATAGCTACTGGAACTGTTATGATATTGTGCGCAATTGGGGGTTGAGGTTCACATACCTATGTCGGTTGAATTGGAGAGGAATTTGTGGAGTAAAGTGCAGCCAGTCATGTGGATTTAGGTTATCCTAGCTCGCTCGGATATGAATGAAAGAAAGCATGCACACCTCCAATTCACTGCTTTGTGTTACAGACGGCGCCATCACATGAGCTCGCATTATAGCTACTGCGCCTTCCATCTACAGTGGGACTAGCGCACGATAGACCATGTCACTCCAAAAGTACTTACTCGGGCTTGATGTTGTCAGCCATCCTGACTACAGGAAGCTTATTCAAGCCAGATCTAAATATCCAGATAGGAGCATTTCGAATTTAGCTGGAATTGTAGAGCAGGGGGCACGTTAAAGTCCTGAATGTACTCTTGATATCCATTCGCCGGAGCTGGAGTTATGCTGTCCTATTCCCAGCTACTCCCACCGCGTAGTGGAAATCTAGGTTTGGATTGCGCCTTGTCAATCAGATGGTGAGAATATAATTAAATACCCACAGGTGCACTCAAGGGAGCCTTAAAGGGACAGGGTATCTTAGATCATAAAGTGACTATGAACTATATGCAGCATTTAACCTCCTTGCACGCCGTGATTGCATATAGATTTGGCTTTGGTCTCTCATCGCTGTCATTTATCTGTAATTGGGCAGAAAAGGGGAAGGTATGGGAACACAACGCCACAATGAGAAAATTGGAAATGGGCCAATTAAATGGTGAGTATGTGTGTGCCTCGAAGTTAGGGGCCTTAGTCAACGGTAGGATTGCCGTGTGGTGTGAATGGTACTGTTGGGTGAATCTGAATGCAGGGAATAAAGTTAGAATAAAGTTAGATGTAATCAAGTGAGAATCAATGTAAAGGAAGAGGATTGCATCGCTCACTGAGGATTTGCACTCCTGATAGAGATTTATATGTACGAGATGAATGCAAAGTCAGGTAAGCAGCCATCCAACTAGTTAAAATGATAGTACGGTCTTACATTAGATAAATGATCCCAAGGTTAAAAAACTGTGCATACCTGCTTAGAATCCGGTCTCATGTCGCCTGCGTACTCGATCGACGTGCTCAGGAAATTTTTGGCGAATGACGGTCGATATTGTTTCCGAAAGCATCTCTGTTGAAGATGGTGTCCAGCGGAAAGGAACGGAGATTGGGTGGAACCCTAGATTCCTTGAGTAAGAGAATCTTGTTCTGCATGGACTCTCTAGCTTTAAATGCACTAGCAAACAGCCTGGCAAAGGCTTTGGCGTTCTCTAGTTTTTCACCCCGTACAAGTGCCTTCAGACCAGTGCCAAAAGTAGGGAAGTAAGCAGCGCAATTTCGTGGTGCGAAAGGATTCGAGTCGTATGTACACAATCTTAGGGTGCATACAACAGAATTTGACGAGTGCAGGAACCCCAACCAAGCTGAACATGTTGACCTTCTGTTCGTGACTCCCGGAAATGGAGCGCGCCCGAGTACTGTAATTTTCCTAGTGCGGTCCTGCTGTTTCTTCGACATCCATTCAGAAATTTGGTGCATCGCCCGAAGCCGCCTCTCCACTCAGGTTAAAGAGGAACCTGAGGTCATTGAACGCAACCCAAGGCTCTTGGTTTCGTTGTAGAGCTGGTGACAGACATATCTGAGTTGATTAGACTCATGCGTGGCATCGGGAGAACCAACGAAGATGGTACTGCTGTCGTCGGGAGTGGTGGTGGATATGATGTCATTCTCACTCTCACGTGGTTTGTTATTTTGATCGTGGTCAAAGAGACCTACAGGCTCAGTGAGGGCGTGTTCGTAGATTGCATCTCTCAGTTCCCTAGGTATTTAGAAGAGGAGATTCGGATCGTTCGACGGGATAGGTAGGTCACCCATCGCTGCTGTTGCGTATGTGTTTAGCAAATTTGATTGTTTAAGTCGCTGGACGGTTGTGAACTGCCGAAGCTATGGTGGCAGAGTGAAGCAGGTTGTAGTGTGATGCAGAAGGGAAGGAAAGAAGCGGTTGGCAAAGTAAGTTGTCTTGGCGTTTACATTCACTTGCAATGAAACGTTGGGCTGAGCATGGTTGCATATCCGAAAGATCCTAGTTCTCATTCACTGATGAAGGCTTGTGTTATTTCGGATCAAAAGTCTAAGCGTATACGCACTGAATCAAGCAATTTTTTTAATTATTAAATTTGGAATTTATTTGATTCAGATACACGTATTAGAATTAGGGGAAGAGAATTTGAGTAGTAAACACATAGATGTATGAGTATAGGTTTAGCACTGGAGTGGGGTTAGAGGGTAGATGAATAGCATCTGCTTTCGGTAGGCCTTTCGTTTTACACTTGTACCTTTTAGGAATGCGATGAACCGTCCTCCGAAACAGACAGTTCGAACAGCAGAAGAAAATGCCATGTTTTGTTGTGAACCCGAGCTTTGAGTGTTCAAGGGGCAGTGTTCAAGGGGCGGTGTACTGTTGCCAGAAGTGTAGGAACAATATGAACCTAGATGAAATCATGCACTTATCTCTTGCCGAATGGGCGTTCACAGGATCTTAAAGAATGATGCAATTGAGCCGATTACCTGACCTACATGAAATCCGGCCAGGAAGAATGGAAATCATGGCCACAGGTGACTCTATTTCCGAAAGATGGTTATGTGAGCAACTGTTCTCAATTCCCCTTACATTTCCC
Organism: Zopfia rhizophila CBS 207.26; assembly: GCA_010093925.1. Classification (NCBI taxonomy): domain Eukaryota; kingdom Fungi; phylum Ascomycota; class Dothideomycetes; family Zopfiaceae; genus Zopfia; species Zopfia rhizophila. The sequence continues at coordinate 3,778,912 of ML994610.1, forward strand.
GTTTCCTGCTGGTGGAAGCCATGGCCAAGAGAATAAATAAGCAGCTGAAGTTGAATTAAGAGTTTTGAGATGATTCTGGATAGAGCTTTGCGTAACGCCCATGTATCAATGAGGGAGTGACTCAAGAATCATAACAGTACTCCGTAAAGGCTTACTGAAACTTGTAGGTGAAACGAGTGGCTGCGCAGCTGACTTTCCGTCCCCTGAAGGGAGGAAAGTCAGGTCGTGGAGCTTTAGTGTCAAGCCAGACGTTTCGTCACGGAGCTGTGGCAGACGTATTTTAGTTGATTTGCTTCCGCTTCGTCGTTCTAGGAGGCATACAACTTCGGTGCTGCGTTGCCATCTGAGGAGGAGTGTAGGTCGTTATCAGCTCGATAGAAGAACCGTCGGGCTCTGTCAACGCATATTCGTAGATCATGTTGCAAAATTCTCCAGAAATGCGATTGAGGAGCAGACTCAGCCCGTTAGGGGCATACTCGCATCAGGCATTGTTGCTGTAGGAATGAGGGCGTGAAAATTTCGATACCTTGTGGAGGTTAGCCACCAAGTCAGAATTAAGTTGTGGTTGAATCCGCTAGGGAAGGGCAAGGGGGCATTTATATCTAGTAAGTAGAGGGCGGTGATTTAGGATGTGTTGTAAAAGTCTTAGAGCAAGGACCTTCACTAGGTAAATTGATCGATTGGCAGTTGACGATATCTTGGCGTGAATGGTAGTCTCCGTTGCTCTGTGACGGGAAAGATGATGCCGCAATTTGTTCTTCAGAATCCGTCAGCGAATGTCTTTGCTAAGGTATACTCACAATGGTGGTGGCCATGCGCTGTAGCCGAACCCTGAAGCTGTGGATTGGGACGAGTGGGTCTTTTAGTCAGGTTCACAGCGAAGAAAAGAAAAGCACGAGCCTAGTGCCCCTCGCCGAATGACGGCGGCGGAATAATGTCGGAAACATTTTTTTTTTCTTTCAAACCTTTTAGTTAAACGGAAATTTTTGTGGTGGGGAGGCTCACCAACATCATATCACAATCCTTCCTCCTCGTTCCCTCACAGTGATAACTCGGTATGCATCTCACATCACTATCACACCCAAACTTGCACCAAGGCTTCTGATCATCTAATATATTCATAACTAGCTATCTCCCTCCATGGCACTCTGCCAGCAGACCCAGGCATGCACTTTCCCATCGATACACACTATCCTTGCAGACCCGCAAACTCAAAATTCGCAGGCCGCTCAAACTCATGTACCTCGCCCGGCCCCCAAACGATACAAGCAACCATAGAAAGTCTCGCCATAAAAGAATTAGGGATTAGCCATTCACATCGATACTCATTGTCGGTTCGTGAGAAAGGACATGACACTGAATCCCCAATACCCACCCCGTCCATCCGTCGTGTAAACGTGTCGTCGTAAGCCAGGAAGAGAGGTGAAAAGAACAAGGACAAAGGAAAATGGTCGCCCCAAAATATGTAAAAAAAAAAAAAAAAAAAAAAAATTTTAAAGAAAAAGAAAAGGCAGAGAAGAGATGGGGACTTGGTGTTGTCTAAAATGTTACAAGGGGAGCTTGCTGATGGGTTGGAGGAGAAGAACGTCCCATAGGTCGTTCACAGGCAGCCCGAAGCGCATGACGGCTCTCAAAAGCTTGAATCCTTGTCGCTCCCACCCCGATCTCTTCTTCCGCCCCACTCCCGCATTAAGGAAGTGAAAGAAAAAGAGACGAGAGCATGAGAGGCGTTCATCCATCACCGTCATGAATCCATCAACCAAAATAATCTAAAAGAAAAGAAGGAAGGAAATAAAGTGGCCATTCCTCAATGCAAAACAGAATATAACCCCGAAGAAAGTTAAAAACAGAAGATCGAGGATGGCCACAGAGTGGAGAAGAACATGGTACTGTAATATCCAGAGACAAAGGAAATGCTTTTTGGGCGCAAATAAACAGGCCACGGGCCAGATGAGTATTTTCATCGCAAGAATCCGGATACCCGCACAAGATGCAACAGAGCGGCGCAAGAAGCGACCGATGCTAAGAACGCCGAGGATGCAGGAACCAAGCACACATGAACAAATGCCGCTTTGGAGAAATCGCGATACCAATCGACTAGGGGTGGGCTAGGTGATCGGGATCGCTGGGGAGGGCTGCGAAGCGTTGCTCAAAGGACGCTGCCGGCTCGAAGCCATGAGATGTTGAAGCTCGGGGGAACGTGTTGTATGGAACATTGCTCGATCGCCCACCAAAAGGAGAACCGAGTCGAATCGTAGCCTGTCCTTGCGCAACCCCTGGAGACACTAGGTTGTGGTTGGTGGCAGACATAGCAGCGCTCAAGTTGGCGAATGGGCAGCTATTGGGCGGCACAGTGGGGGATGCGAAAGGTCGTCTAACGTCTTCACCCATGTCTCCCAAGCTGAAGCCGCGACTTCGAACCCGACGATGGCTGGATTCGGCAGGCGCGCCAAAAAGCTCCTGCAACAGACTATTGCTCCGGCTTCGGGCTTGTTCTTCAAAATTATGTAGAGCACGGCGCTTGAACGGACGCGACAGAGGTCTAGGGGAGTGGAGTTCCAGAGGTGGACCCAAGCTGGGGTGATGTGCCGAAGGAGGATGCCACGTCTGAGAGTTATGCTGGCCCAGGCTCGCGTCGGTCATCTGGGACATGGCCGCAAAAGAAGACCCGAACATGTTGCCAATCCCAAGACCAATGTGCAGACTCTGCGATTTTTGGTGTGCAGAAGAGCGGGCATTCGACCAGTCGTCGTTGCGGGCTCTCGGAGTTGCATCGCTGGCCAATTGGGAGAGGGGGTTACCATACTGCATGGAACTAGCGGTGCTCGTCGCCAAGGAAATGTTCATGTCACGGGTGGAGAAAGTCGACGCTTCCTCTGAGAAGGGAGATGACAGACCCCTAGGTCGCGAAGCGTCATGCTGAGATCGCGGCGAGGACTGGAACGGCGAGGGTGATCGGCAGTGGAGCATGCGCTGGTAGTGGGCCGAAAGGGACGGTTTCCTTTTGCAGAGCTCGCGCAGTCTGTTACGTGCCTCATGTTCTGAGGGATAGCGGGGATAAGGCTTCCTCAATCCAGCCACTGGGGTGCTACTTCCACTCTTGCGGGGCTTGATGGTATCTGGCGTCCCAGAGCGCGAGGTCCGCTGCGAATTCGATTGGCTGTTGCTGGCGCACGAACGGCCTCGAGGGCCCTTCCAGGTCTTTTTTGCCATCCTCGCAACACGATGGCACACTCCATATGGCGGCCTGGATCCTGGGAGAGCTTTGAAAGGAGTCACAGTGGGATCCTGCAAGTATTTCATGTACGTCATCCAAAGATGATGGTCCATATCTTCGGTCCATGTTGCCCTCAGCTTAGACTTCTTTGGCGGTTGCTGCTGATGGGCCGCCAGAGGCGACTCCGGCTCATCATATTTTGTTCCTGGAGGGTAATAACAAAACGGATCAGTCATATCTTCTTCAGGACTAGTGCAACTGCCACCAAAAGATGGGAATGATTCAAAGCTACCTCTAGACGATACGGACGAATCCGAAAACCCGGATGAGGAAGTCGGCCGACTTGACGTCTCGCTTTGATTACCATGGTCCACATCATCCCACGGTTGTGTGGCATCACACATATCATCAAGTCTTCTCATCTGTGCTTCTGGAGTTTTCGGGGGGGAGATCATCCGGTTGAAAGCTACTCCAGGAGCAAGAAAACCTTCAACGGGGGGCGGGCATATCTCTGGAAGAGCCATCGACTCGTCTGATGGGAGTGTTGGGGTCTCTATCGTGGGAATCGGTCGGTCGTTTGAGATGAGGTCCATGGTCGACGCATGGTCGAAGGGGAAGGCAGTACGGCGTCGGCGCACTCGATAAGTCTGTCGAGGAGGAGTTGGAGGTTGGAGGTCCTCGGGCTGCGCTTCTGGCTCTGGAGTCCGAGGCGGTTGGCCGTCACTATAGTGGAAAGTAAAATTGCGCGGGAGCGTAATTGACAAGTGTGGGCGTTCCGACGCCATCTTGGGTTTCTGCTTTAATGTGCCGGTGGTAAGGTATAGTGGAGTGGGCTCGCTCTTGAAGTATCCAAATCCCTTGGTCGCAATAATTCAAGGTTCAATCTCCAAAGCTGAGCAAGGAAGCTAGGGAGCGGTCAAAGTGTAATGACAAGTCAATGCATCCGCCGTCAGCCAAGACCCAATTATTGTTGTTCGGTCGTCCCGGCGATGCAGGGCGGTTGCTGCGATCTACGTTGGGTGCCAACGGTGGTTTGGGACGCTGCGAACGCGACCGTGTGCGCACAGATGTTACACGGGCGATCAGGGAGGTTCGCCTCTTTATCAAGCCGGCCACAGGCGTCGCGCAAGATTCGATTCGAGGTTTGCGATCGCGAAAAGGGTCGCAATGAGGTCGGAAGGCAAGGAAAGGTCGTGGGAAGAGTGTCAGTCGCAGCAGGGCAAGCGCAGGAACGGATGCGCGACCAAAATGAGGTGTAAGAAGAAATGGGGAAGGGGTGTGAATGTCGTCGCAAGCACCCGGGGGAGTCGTTAAAACGCCGTTCGTCGACGGGAAATTTTATGGAGGTTGGGTTGGCAGTGGCGACAGCGGGACGGTGGGTGGAAGCGAACAGCTTCGGGGTCGTCAATCCAAAAGACTATCCATGGGAAAGAGGAAGAGGGGAACAGGAGGCTCCAAAACACAAGGAAATCTCGTCGGAAGAGAATAATGAAGGTATCTCAAGGCATGGCGAGTGCCCGGAGAAGGAGGGTGTGGTGTTGAGGTCAGGGATGGGAGCGAGATGAAGGTGGTCGAAGTTCAAAGGTCGGTGGATGTGAAGGGCGCTAAGAGCTGGGGCCAAGATCGACGATAGCAGCGCATTGAGCAGGCCAGCGTCACGGAACAGCGAACTCGCTGCACTACAGCACGAGCGCACTCAGGACAACTCCACAGAACAACAGCGATGGCAGATTTTGCGCCGACTAGACGGGCCCATGCAGTCGGCCAGCAGCAGCCCCTCAATTGTACTTCCAATCAACAAGTGAACCGCAACGGCACCCGGACTTCCCAACATAGACCTCGACGCGTCGCGTGGACTTAGCGCGTCAAATTTACGCCTCGAGGCTTTTTGGTGCTCAGGCCCGATCGCTATCACACCCATGATGCGGCCCCGTGCGCGTTAATCGGAGGTCATTCAGCCCCTGCGTCTCGGCCATGCACGAACACTTGTCAGGACGACAGTCTTCCTGGCCCGTTTTGAGCAGCCATGCGAGCCTCTTCCACCCGAACTTCGCGGGGACGCAACAACGGTTTCTGCGCCCGTCTTCCCACTTTCGTGTCTTCCTGCTTGCTCCCCCCACTATGCTCTGCCTTAGCTGCTGCACGCCGCTGTTCAGACTGCAGAGCTCGAGCAAAAGACCCTCCGGAGGCGCTGCAAGCCTCGGGGAAGGCCAGCCGATGAGGCCGCTGAAGTTCTTCTGCTGTGCGGACAACGCGACACGAGACACTTTTAGCGTTACCATTCGCTCCCCACCTCGACACCAACCTCAACACCAAAACTCTCTCATGGATCGCGCTACGGAACCTCGCTGTCGTTGCTACCGCTCCGTATTCGCGCAGAATTAGTGCCTCTCGTGCAATTGAGGGTCTAAAGTACCGGAAGTTGTATTTGGATTCCTTTCTCTACGAATCACCTTGTCAATTGCTGATTACAGTTGTATCACGCTGTCATTGATCTCTCCCTTCTAATTTCCCGATATTCACTCGTGACAGAGTGCAGCATCCGAAAAGGCGTTGAAATCTGAAGGAATCCAACGCTTCGCCTGAACCGGCGTCGCTGCCTTTAGCTTGCAGCTCGTCACAAACCAATATTTCCTTTTCCTGACTGACGAGTCCCAGTTAGGAAATATGATGAGTCCGTTGCTGACCACCACGGCCTGATTGGACTATTTTTACATTTATCAAGAAAATGCAAAACGTGTCGCTAGCCGCGGAGCAGTCACTTCACGTTCGTCGAGCTTGTCGAGGCTGGTCAGTCCACGGGATACTAGATGAACTGCAGATCTTGGCCAGATGTCGACGTGATTGACAGAGGCTGATGCTCACCGTCACTTACATCAAAGCCTTCGGTTTCTATCGCCTTTAATTGGGGCAATGGTGGACGCCATGAAGATATTCGCACGAAAAGACAACTTAACAGCCATTGCAGTGGTTTATCAGGGTCCATTACGCGTCGACGCCTACCCCTCGGCGTGCGGAGTTGATGTACCTCGTTCAATTCTTACACTTGACAGGGTATGAACACGAACTTTCCCTTTCTTCAGAGCAAAGACCCTAAACATAGATCAGATTCCCAAGTACAGTATACAGGATGCGGGGAGAACGAGATGACCGTCACCCAAGACTCACCAAGCTCGATTCTATTGGCCAATTAGCTTCTGCACCACAAGCTCGAAAGGTTCAACGAGATACTTCATTCACGTTCTTGGCAGCCAGTCACACTCTTCCAAATTTCCTTTCAGCGATTTTTTCCCTTCAGCCTGCGCAGCTACCTATTGAGATTCAAAAATTTGTTCATGCAGGCCAGAGAAGGTTTGTATTGGTATATGCCCAGAAACAATAATCCTGATACGACGAAGAAATTCGTCACCATTTCCTCCCACAATATGTTTACACATGTGCCCTTTTCATCCGGGGTACATATCCCAAGATCCAATCGTCATCTCAGTCCGAAATCCACCTCAAGTCATCACTCGTCACACATCCCTCCACGCCTCTAGAATCCGAGAGCAGAGTTGAAAGCATCAGCAGCATCCTGGCCCTCAAGTCCTGTAGCTGCGGCGGAGGCCTGCTCGCAGGTAGCAACGGCATCCTCGCCGGCGTCGCACTTGTTGGTGAGCTGGGAACAGATGAAGTCAGAGATGACCGCAATGTTGAGGGCAGAGCCGTGAGGGAAGGTTTCCAAGTCGGCAGCCTCGAAGGCGTCTTCTTGGCGGCCATCGGAGGGAGTGCCGAAGACGATGGTTGGGTCAGCGCAGGAACCAAAAGCGGCAGCCTGCTGGCGCTCCTGCTTGCCGGCCTTGCCTTGAGCTCCAGCCTTTGCGTTGGCCTCCGCGTCCTGGGCTTCATCAGCAGCCTCGTCAGCAGCCTCTTCATCAGCATTCTCATTGGCAGCGGCTTCCTCGTCTTCATTTTGGTTGGCATTCTTGTTGGCAGCTTTCTCAGCAGCTTCGTTGGCGGCGACCTCCTCATCTTCATTCTGGTTTGCGGCTTTCTCATCAGCAGCTTCGTTGGCAGCGGCCTCATCTTCGTTTTGGTTCGCATTAGCTTTCTCATCAGCGTTGGCAGCAGCCTCGTCGGCATTAGCCTCGTCGGCATTGGCAGCGACTTCCCCATCGGCGGCTTCACCAGCAGCTCCTCCAACTTCAACGTCAGCAACCGCTGCCTCGATCTCCTCCTCAGAAGCATCGTCTACGCGGAGACCTTGAGAGTTGATGCAACCGGCGGCGTCATCTTCTTCGTTGCAGGTGTTGCCAGCAGCCGTTTCGTCGCCGATCTCACCGGGAGCGAAGGTACTGGCCTCGAGAGCGTCCAATGGGTTGCTACCAATAGAGGCGATCTGGCGGGCGATCTCAAGAGTGATCTCCTTGTTGAGCTCGGCCGCGCCATCGGCAGCAGGGTCTTGATGCTGCTGGATGGCAGCGATCTCAGGGTTGACTGCCTGGATGGACTCACAAGGGACGGACTCTAAGCCAACTTCTCCGGTGTTGCGCTCCAGGCCTCGGAAGATGAGAGCAGCAGTCATGCCTGCGACGTCACTGGCCTCCTTGGCATTGGTGAAAGCCTGGTCAGCAGTGGCTTGCTGAAGGCAGTCTAGTGGCCCTGTCAGTCTCCAGTTTCTTTCTGGTTGTCCTCTTTAATTACATACCTGCGTCGGCAATGTTGCCGGCTCCATCAGCAGCGGCAGCCGCTCCGAGGAGACCGAAGACCGAAGCCTGGATGTTGTCGGGGTTGTTCAACTGCAAGAGCTGGTCGACAATGTCCAAGATGTTCTGGTGAGCGTGCTCCTGAGGAACCTCTCGCTTCCTCATGGCCAACGGCCAAGCCGTCACGGCGCCGAGGAGGGGAAGACCATAGAGGATTTGTTGCTTCATTCTCGTTGATGTCGTTTCAAAGACGTAAAGTCGTTAATGTTAAGTGAGTGTAATAAGTGAACGTCCAAAGTTATACAGTTCAAAAGGACCGGCCGAGAAAGGTTCTCCAGGAACGATTGCTGAAGAGAATGGAATTGAAGAAAGTCGGAATGACGGACTAAACGAAAGACTTTTTGTAACGGGTGAATTGATGATGAGATGGGAAATGCACGGCAGCGCAATGCATTGGACTTATATACAGGCACTGACAGAAAGCCGATATGCTATTCTCGGTTATTGACAGTGGTGACGTTAGCTATCATGGCTGCATGCGAGAGTGACAGGTGTGGAAACGGGAGGGTGTCGCATAACGGCGCCTCCTGAATGTGCATTCCACAGCTGCTGTGATATCGGCCTTGGCAAGATGTTGAGAGTGGCGATTCACGATGGTAAAAGTTGTACGCAGATTGTACAATGAATTGCTGTTTGTAAGAACGGAGGTCGGGCGTCTCTCGAGATGATTGGTTGATCTATGCCAAGAATTCGGAATACCCCCGAAACGTTGCCGAAAGCTTGGAGACAACATCTGCTTCACGTCCGTCGAACCAAGCTCCAATGACACGACCGCCTGCCTATACGTACGGTTGCTATCCAGCTATTCGGTTGAGATATGCAGGGCCATGAGCGTTTTGGCCAACCGCTCGTCGCAGTTGTGGCAGCCCTACCATGACGGGCATAACGGCCGTTCCTACCATCCACACCAGTCTTCATCGCCACGTCCCTGACTCCTCGGCTACGGGAACGATCCAGAACTCAAACAACTCGAAAACAGCCTCATGTTTGCTCCTCATCTCGGCTGATGAGAAAGAAATTCACTCCTCTATCCTCCAATTCAACTCCACCACAACCCACAACCCAACCGTGATCTTTGCTGAGCGCTCTTGCCTATAGCATAATATACATATAGCATGAATTATGTGCGCTGAACGGATGTCAAAGGCAACAACCTGCCTCTCTGCATCCCGGTTTGAGGTTTAATTAACCATAATGCCTGAATACCTTCCCACACCAGGCCTCCAGCCGCTGGCTCCACGACACTATTGGCTCGGTCACTGCCGCCAGCCCTACATCTATTGTGGGGTGAGATCTCACAGGAAAGATCGACCGGAAAGTATTTTCCCGTCCACTTGGCGGTCTGACATCGGGCTTCTATTGATGTCTTCACGGCATATTTACACTGCCGGTTTCTTCGCTAACATGATGAAGAATTCTGAAATCAAGCAAGTGCTTCAAGGGTCTTCAGCATTAGAAGAATTTGAGATGTGACCGCTGATATATGGCCTTTCTCGCCTCCCGAGGAAGGTGTCGAATCCACAGCGAGATGAGTCAGGAGAGGAAGTCCAGTCGACACCAAACAGAAGTGAGGGCTATCTCGGAACGAGTCGCTCCTTGGAGCAGGTGGGATCTCAGCCTGAGGCCACCGCCACCAGTCCGAGCCCAGTGGGTTCTGTCTTGATCCACCGGGACGCAAGATCCCGGTGTACAAGGTACTCCCAGTTACCGCTTAGATCCGAGAGGACCCTTAAATGGTCTTTTTTATGACTCCTCCACGGTGGCACTGGAGCTCAGCTTATCGTTCCTGCGTGTTCATACCATTGGTGTAGACTGAGGCACGGACTATATTACCCGCAGATATAACCACCACAATCCTAGACACTCCGTGTTTCGGCCACGCTCTTCAGTGTGTGGGGTGAAATCCTCACCTATTCAGCCACTTGCTCGAATGCAGTTCGTGTATGAGCGTTTGCAGACTGGTGAGGCTTGACAAGACCCGTGCCTCGGCCCCTTCAAGTTACATATGCAGGGTCAAGGTGGTATGTCCTCTTTCACTATTCTCGAACTGTGGTTGAACTTCTCCCACATCACGATAATCTCTCTGGCGACCTCTTAGCATAACCAGGCTCACTGAATAAAAGAGATTCAAGTCTACGTATCTTTACCCCACCGATTGTAGGAGCGTTCACGACATTTCAATCTATTTACCACATACGATTCACATCAACCTTCATTTAGACGAAACAGCAGCGCAGGAAAAAGGTCGGCAGGCTGCACTTCGCATTTCACGACGCAGATCATTGCACAACGTAATACAGGACTTCAACATGGCACGTCCTAAAGCTAGAACCATCAGCCGGCCCTTCGACGCACGACATGTAGCTGGCGTAGGTGTAGGCGTACCAGGGGTATTCGATGTGGAAAGATCCTTCACTTCGTCGTTGGACAACAATGCATCGGACTCAAAGCCCAATCCAAGTTCATATTCAGAACCTATGGCAACGGATCCTCCCATTCCTAAAAGAGCGAACACAGTTGCGCATAGCATAAGCAGACCAACCCTTCGCCTCAGAACTTCAATATCTCGTCTCACCCGCTCAACGTCCAACTCGCCAGAGAACTCCCACCGACTAAAAGGAAAGGAACAACAAAAAGAAAAAGAGATGCAGAAGGAAAAGAAACCACTACCCCCTGTCAGACCAGCACGCGCCGACTCCGGAACAGCAATCGACCTTACGTCAGTACCGGTGAATGAAAGACCCCTTGGCTTCCAGGAAATTATAGCGGTTAAGAGTTTTGCGGAGAGGATGGCGCTGTATAAGAGGACGAGGGATTACTGGGCTACGGCGGATCATGGGCTGGATGAGTGGGTTGAGAAGGCTCGTGTCGCGCAAACCCCAATGTTTAAAGTTTAGATAGATGGAACAGTCTTTCTTCTTCGGGCCGCGGGGAGAATGTCTAATGGCTGTTTGAAGCTTGGTGCTGGTGGCGGCCAAGGGAAAAGTTCTATCGGATCGTCTGTTGCCGATCCACTCACAATCCTGGTCGATTGGGCAGGGCAATTGGAAGTGTGTGAGAGACCGTGAGTTTGGGGTGCTATTGTAACGAGAAGACCGACGCTGTCGAAGGATGGGTGTGCTGCTGGCAGTCAACTTTCCCATCTTTCTCGTTCAGCTCGTTGATGACCTGTCGATACATTAGGACTTTGGATTTTCATTCAGATACCCGTTGTTCTGTTTAATGCTTAAATCGCCCTCTTCTGAGGTTTGGCATTTCATTTTCCTTCTATTCCATCGATGTCTGGCGCCCATTGACCAGCAGCTCAACTCACTACCGTAATCACAGGAAAGTATTCGCAACTTCGGCAATGACCTTAACAGTCAATCTATACTTGCGCCTTTCCCTGTCCGCACCAACCTCCCGCACTCCGTTCCAAACGATTTGAAATGGTTCTCAAGTCAGAACGCCAACTTACGTCTCCATTACATCTCTTGTGAACCAAAAGATTTAGAGAATCACCTATAATTCTAGGATTTTATTGGCCTCTTAAACCTCAAATCACGCCCTAGTGCCCTCAATTTATCCGCACAATCGGCAGCTTCCCTTGGTTAGGATTCGAGCACGTAGACAGCACCGCGTTTGGTCCCGCTCCCGCTTATCGCCGAGTCTGATTCCTTGGCCTCCTCCGTCGCAGCTGCGACTCACGCATCATATCATGTCGCCTATATCCGATTCTATCTTCCGTCAATTTCCTTTGTATCAGACTTGACGGAGTCCTAGCACACATCCCTTCCGAATTGCGAAGGTGGATGAGAAGGACCTGGGTTTTAGTGGTTGGCAACGCTGAGGGTATGTGGATGTGTGAATTTTTTCTTGTTAATAGTATTGTATATAGGCTGTTTTCCTGTTGGTATATGCACCTTTTCTTGGAACTTTATTATAATATCGGTGTGCATGCGATACTTACGACAATCAAGTGCAAAGGACGTACTCGGCATGCTCGCAACTTATTTTGGTATTTTGAGAAAGCTACCTGGGTACCTTGAGGAAAAGGTAGCAAAGATACCGGGCAAGAGTCCGATATCAGAGCCTCCATGGCCTCTTACCCTGTTCTTTCACTCTCATTCACAAGTTCACATTCTACAATAACCCATTTCTCCCGAGACCGGTAGGTGGAAGTTCCAATGAAAGAAGCTATCGGCTTGAATGCCGACGAACAGGTTATCATCAAACCGAAGAGAAAGTTGGAAGGCTCGAATGCTGAGATCCGTCAGTATAGCTTTTCTAAGTGGCCTACCTGATTACGACGTCTCACCCACCAACTCACCCATCCCTCCCCAAGCACACTCTTTGCGCCACTCAAATCCCATGCTCATACCACCCTCTCACCTCTTCAACCCAAGCATCAAGCCCACCTTCAACAAAAACCTAGCATCCTCTTCACTAGCACATACTCAATCTCCCCGGTTTTCCGGAACGCCTCCTCATCAAACTCTCTCTCCAACTGCCGGAACCTCAGATTCGCCGCAACGAGACTCTCCAAAGGCTTTCTAGTGCGTAGCATGTCTTTAAGTGGCCTTAGTCTGTTTATGACGCGAGGGTCATGTATTAGGTCGCTGAAGTCCCTGTCTTGGAAAATAACCTGCATAGAGCACCCGGAGAAGAAGAGCGAACATGGGTCGGCCATCGACAAGGACCGCGCGCGAATATTGACAGTGGTTTTTGGATGCTCGAAGCAGAAGTCTATGAGCGTGTAAAACTGGTATCAAGGCTCTGGGTTGTCGTCCTCGATACGGTTCAGGGGTTTTGATACTGAAGTGATGTCCCGAAGACGCTCATTAGTTTTGGTTGGACATGCTTGGAAGAAGTTAAGGAGCTGGTGTGTGGCCATTGGGTCATCATAGCTTGTTCGTGTAAATATTGGATCGTTGGATTTAAGCGATAGTCCTGTAGTCTCCACGTGGAGCTGCCGGCAGACGTATTTCAATTGATTTGGCTCGGTTTCAAAGTTTGGCAATGAAGACAGCTTCCAGGGCGAATCATCACCTTGATCCTTGTATTGACATAATATCCCGTCTGATTCAGCCAGGACATATTCGTAAATTTTATCTAAGAGCTCACGAAGGGAGTTGAAGGAGATAGCAAGTTCCATCTGCCAGAGCGATACTGGCTTCTCTAGAAGACATTGTGGGATTAGATTGTTGGGGAGACTGATAAGGTATTGGTATATGCAGTTAGCTTTTAGGGAAGCAATTTGTGTACACTCTGTTGCGTCGGCAAGGTAGTCCTAGCAGAGGTTAGCCAAGGGTGATGCCATTCTTTTGTGTGAATGAGAATTAGTGAAAACAAAAAAAGTCACATAGTCGTAAGTGCAGGAGGTGCATAGGTAGAGTCGCGTCAGATTATGGACTAGTTATGCAAAGTAAGAGATGAGTTGACATGCTAGAAATTACTTCAATGCCATGAGAACCCCTAGATCTTTGGAGTTAGGGCCTTAGTGGCTACGGCAGCCTTCATGGATCGGGTCTACAGCTACAGAAGAGCAATTTTTACTACCTTAGACCGATTTACGAAAAGAGAAAACTGCCAAGTTTAAGTGAAATTTATGGTCTAATAATTACAGCTTCCGCCATTGCTCTTATTTGCCCATTCCCCTAGTTCGTAACTGAGGGAGCGAAGAGCACAGTGACCTCCATGAACAAATCTCCATTGCACGATCCGAGAACTCTCAATACCGCCATACTGCAATAAACCTGTCTTTTTGGCCCTTCCGAGTTTACAATAGTGGTGGGTGGGGAGACTAGGGGAGCTTGACCCTCAAATTCCATTTTTGTACTATCCCTGAATTCCTACAATCCAGATATCAATGCCTTCTTCCACACGAAGAAAGAATACCCGCGAACCATGGTTCCTCATATAGGGTCCTCCTGAAGGCTACCTCGTTAAAAACCAGTTCTATAGGCCACATTCGTAGATTTGCGACGTTGACGGCCTCCAGAGTCCTTCCTCCACGACGACGAGATGCAGCTTTTACATTGAATCCGGGAAACATTGGTGGCAGGAGCTTGCTAAAATACTTGCCTCGAAATCTGTCTAGATAATGCAGCCATAGAACCTGTGTTTTATAGAGTTGTTGCTGTCTAGTTGCTTATGTGGATGTCTACCTTGGTTGTCGGACGCGCCCAGCAGAAGTCAATGACAGGGAGAAGCTGTCGCGGAGTGCGGAGGGTCGATGTAGAAACCACTATGTGGTGGAATTGAGAGCTATCTAGGTGGTATCTGTACCCATGGAAGGTAGGATAATATGTAGGAAGGGCCGATAGTAGAGAGATGACGAGGCGCTACTTGGGGACAGAAATTGGTGGTGTACATCTTCATGATTAATCTTTGTTTCGATAGGGGAATTTTTGGGTATCAATGCGACCCTCCGAATGAACTTTTGGTACTTGGGTGAGCAATATTGGCGAAAGAACAATGCTCCGTAATTGTTGGATGGTATTGGCTCTCGCTTAAGGAGGTGAGGTCGTTGAGTTTTAGCCCCAAACCAGACGTCTCAACACGGAGTTGATGACAAATATATTTGAGCTCATTTGCCTCACAAACACGCACAGCTCGGGTGCATTGAGTGGGATGATCCTGAGCAACTTCGAGGGCTAGAAGAAAGAGTTGACCTCTACTTCATCTTTGTTGTTGTCACCAGGCTCCCAGAACTCCTCCCCCCGCGAATTTCTAATCCAAACCTGGATTAGAAGCTTCGCCCCTCCATCTTTAGGCACTAACTCGAAGTGAAAAAGCAAGTACAAGCCCTCCTTGCCAAGGTCAAACTACCAGCTAGTACTATAGAAACCTCCAAACTGACCATACGATTTCCGTTTCCTCTATCCGCCTGTGTGCTCCAGGGACAACATCTAGACTCTTCGATGAACAACAGTTCAGAATCTGCAGAACTTTAGACACCATTCCTGTACCAATCCCTCGCTTCGACAACCCAAGCGTCAATATCACCATTCACCCAAGAAACCCGTTGATCTCCAGCAGATATTACCCGTTTCAAAGACTCTTGAAGCAAATTCTCATCGAACTCGTCCTCCTGCGGAAAGTGTCGGAGGTTTGGCACATCCAGCCTCTCCCGGCCCTGGAACCATCGCTTAGCAAGTTCTTTTGTACGCTCGATCCAACTCGAATCATATAGCAGGTGTGAAATGTCTTTGTCTCGATAGAGGACTTGCAAATGTAAGCCGTAGAATCTGGAGCCTATGGGATCCAAGGACAGAGAATCTTGTTTCCAGTCCCAGCGGGTATAATGAAACTTTACAATTGTTTTGGGATGTGCAAGGCAAAATTCCATGAGTGTCAGCAGAGCTTAGGTGCCTGACAATTATCACGGCGTTGGTATCCTTCATCTGTAGGGATCGCCAGGGTTTCCTTGAGTATGATGGTTCGTATACGGTGTTGAATGCCTGGAGGGCAGTGTTCGAGAAATTCTACACACTGATGTACCAGGAACGCTTCATTCTCCGACGTCCGCACGAGGACCAGATCGTTGTATTGTAGTCCCAGTCCTTTTGTTTCCCAGTACATTCGGCGACAAACATACTTGAGTTGGTTTGACTCCTGGGTAGCCGTATGAGCTGCGTACAACTTTGGTGGGCCATCCTTTCCATTCCGACAGAAGAGACCGTCAGACTCAGACAGAGCATACGCATAAATCTTGTTACGTATCTCTCCTAGAAGTTGTAGAAGGCGACAGTTTTGATCGCTAAAGCGAATGCTAATATTATTGGAGTCCTTGGAGTATGATTTCACCGCGCTTTTATGAGCACATCGTCGAAATCGTCTCGGAAGGAGCTTGAGAGGCATCATACCGTTGTTCTGAGTTCTCAAGTCAGTAGAAGGTGGGGCAATCAGTTGCATGATCCAGAGTTTCGCAGTACTACAATTAGTGGAGGAGCAGAGGTGAAGGTTGTGTGTTGTAAACTCAAAATGGAGTTCGAACTCTTTACAGTAGTTCATCAGGCGTTGAGGTCTCTATGAATTCATGACTTGGCCAGACTCGTATCTACCCATCTGCCAAGAATCGACCACATACAAAAACGGAACTAAATGAGATCATCAATCTCCGAAACACTTACTATTCTGGCACGCTTAGTTTCATTATTTCGACGTCGCCTTGAAGAGGAATAGTGGTAGTGTTATAGGAGCCTCAAATTCATACCAACACTCCGTCTCTTGTCTCCAAAAAGGCAAATTAAAAGACGTGAGTCCAAGCAGTCGCCTAGTATTCCTCCGTATGCTTCCCCTAAAGTGCCCTCTGTATGTTGAGGTCAGAACCTAAATTCAGCGCATTTAGCCTCTCCACTTCCCCGCACCACGCCAATCTTGCACGTACTCACGGTGACGAGGAGGCGCTGGATTTGTATGAGAGAAAGGGGTCGTTCTTTGTTCAAATAATGCATTCCGATCGTCGTCGTCACTTCAGTCGATACCGGAATTGGAGCGCAAGAACGAAGAAAGACGACGCATTACCGTAACGTGGTGCTTTGTTCGGAAAAAGATGAGATTGTTGTACTTCGTGAGATTGGAGGCATCAAGTGAAGTGAATGCAGTTATCCAGTGCTGAGTGTTCAATCAAGCAGAGCTCCATTGGGGAGGGATGAAAAGTCATGGGATCAAATGTTGACACTGAGAACGTACCTCTGAAATAGACTTAAACGGTGGCAGAAGGATTAAGAGACAAAACAGTACTTTTGATCAAAGAAATCGAATGCTATGTAAACAAGTATATGCGTTTTGGAGCCGTGATTATGCAACTATCGATATATTTCCCACAGAAGGCGGAACGGATGGGCATTTTTACAAGCATTGCGAATAATAGTCGTTTATTTTATTGCAGGTGTATCCTTCAACGCACTGCATTGAGCATCAGCATCCATCCTCACGGGATAATCAGATATGAGAGCCGACTCACATTGGTATCACCAGACCACCCAATCCCGCCGCACTGCCCATACTGCTTAACAGTACCTACAGCCGGCGATGTAGGCTCAGGCTGAGCACTCGTTACCGACGTTGTCGGATCAGAAGAAGAGGGAACAGGGACATCACTAGATGCGGGAGAGCCCGTACCGGGGTCTGTCGTACCTGATCCAGCGCCCGCGCCACCCGGGCTGGCTACAGACGTGGTCAAAGAACCACTCTCGATGTACACACCGCTGAAATACCAGTCCTCGGCGCCCGTGCCGTCGTTGCCGGCGCGCGGGAGACGGAGAACACCCAAATGCCAGTCGGCGCCGTTGGAGGAGGTGCTGCCGGAGAAGGGGCCGGCGGTCTTGGTGAGCGGGTCCGCGCCAGTGGAGTGCCAGAATGTGATTTGGTTGGACCCGAAGTTCTGAAAAATCGTTAGCATTTCAAATTTAGGGACTGGAGGGTGGAGTTAGACGTACGATCTCATAAGCAACATTATGCCAAACATCAGCGTCAAGTTGGACCTTCCACTTGCTCTGGCCGCCGACCATCCACTGCAGGTTCGTATTGCTAGCCCCCTGTTCCCCATTCACCCATCCATACTTCAACTCCGTGAAATGGCTCTCGAAGAAGCAGATCTGGTGCTCGTTTGTCGCGCTGGGAACGTTTGTCTTTGATCGCTTGATCGAGAAGTGGTAGTACACGGTGCCCGTATTGATTGCGGCCGTGGTTTGAGGAATGAGCTCCGTCCTCCACATGTCAGAGTTCCATTTCGCCGTATTGTCGATGGTGATCTTGACGCCTTGCTTGGAGCCGGTATCCGCGGGGTTCTTGAAGTCGGGGGACAGGTTGACATAGTTGGTGACTGCGCCGGATCCGTGGATGTAGTATTGGTAGGGTCCGACCTGATTCGCCCATGACCCTTCAAAAGGATAATGAGCTTGATGATTTTAAAGATACTGATAGAGATTTCATACATTTGTTGAGATCGGCGCTGGAAGACATGTCATTGAAGCGGCCATCCCAGAGGATGGTTCCTGAAGAAGTTTAATCAGTCATCATATTTTGTAAATATTGGGTCTTAGATCACTCAGTACATACCAGCAGACACAGCGCTAGCAAGAGCGCTCAGCAGAGCAGCGTAAGCAAGCATGACTTCGGCGATACCAAAGAACCAAAAATCTCAAATCAAACCAGGGAAGGGCAAAAGCGGACAGTAGAATGAAAGGCGACGTCTCCATTCTCCTATATAATGCCTACCGTAAATAGCACCATCCTTAATCCAATTTTGCCCTCGCCCATACCTAAGACGGATGCAATGCTCCGCCCACTAAGCCCTGCAATTCAATATCCAGGAAACGAGAAAAGAAAATCCGGGCCTGCGTTGTATGCGGTAGAGGGTGGCTGCGTGACTTTGTCCTTAATAAATCAATTTGCAGCCGCCGGCATTTTAGGCACAAGAGGTGTTTAGTGGCGGCCAAACGGTCCGGGGGTGGAAGTAGAGTCCCCTTGCATCGTCTAAATTGCTGCTTAAATGAGATCGGCCAAGAATTTTTCCGTCAAGGCGAGACTGCTCAATTGGCAGTGAGCACAAAGAAATACCTCCTAGGAAAACATGCAACTGTTAAATCAGATTTGGTGGCTTTGATGGAAGTTGTGATGGATGAATGACGGAGGGATAGAAGGGAGTCGTTGAAATTAAGCTTTCATTAGGCCAAGATTCCCCACAAGTTTCCAATTTAGGACTAGCTCCTAAAGGCTTGTTGATGAAGGGCTTGTAGAGCGCTACTCGTACATAAAGCTTGGTTGACAATATCGAGCGTGACACAAGATTCATAATTAATGAGACATGTATCTACAATATCGACGTGATCCATCATTCCAAGACAACAAAAGGCCTGTATTTACATCGGGTGGATAGAGAGTTTTACAATCATATAGAGCAATATGTACAACCAAATCAATCCTACGATCCGCCGCCAAGTAGTTTCACTCACTGTAAAAGCGCCACGTTACACAGCGCTGCGAGCAGACGACTAACTTAACAACCTAACCTCCCTCCCCTGCCGGGAAATAAATATGTACAAGGAAATATATGCTGAAGTCTGGTATTTGGTAGCGAGATCTCCGCGAGGACCAACAACCAGACCTTAACGTCTTAGGGACTAGAAGGCTGGGTTGGCGTTGACAAGAAGTTGTTCGAAGTACGCCTGGAACCATGTTCCTGCCTCGGGAGCAGGCTGAAGAGCATCAGCGTACCCGCAGTGGGCGTCGTACCGAGCAGCAGTGGTGTTGGAAGTGCCGTCGCATTCACCACCTGGCTTGACCCAGACGAATGCGTCAAGGAGTGGGTCAGGAGTGACGGTCGTTGGGCGGATACCGAAGCCGGTGCCGATGACGTTGCACCAGTCCCCCCATGCTAGTTGTTTGGTAGGCTGGACGCCATTGCGAGCTGCAAAGAGATTAGCTCCTTTTTTTTTAAAAAAAAGAAGATTGCAAGGGGCAAAACTCACAAGTATCCACAATAAAGTAAGCCGGGAACCCGTTCTCCTTAAGCAAAGGAGCGAGGCTGTTAATGTACGACTTCTCATCACACACTTGGTTACCTTGCGTATATGAAGGGCATTGAGAAATAGACCACGCATTATAGTTAGCCACATTCGTCGCCAGGCCTCGGACAGCCGCTGGTTTTCCTGCATCAGAATAGATCTGAGCGAAAAGCTTCGCGGCTGGGCTGATATTAGCTGGCCATCCGAGCCAACCTGCGTGTCCTGCGTCTAGATACATTGCCACGTTATTCAAGTTGAGAGTCTTCAATGCGTAGACTGTCAATGTCTTATAAGCGTCTTGGGCATTAGAGCACTTCTGGACGTTCAGATTAGTGACCAAGTTCGCCAAACTGTCAGGTTCTAGTGTACATTAGCATTCTAGGTTTCTACCTACCAGAGGGAAACTCACCAATGACAAGGACGAAGAATACATCGGGGAAAGCCTTTATTTGAGCGGCAATCGAGTCGATATAACCGCGATACAGATTTGCTCCGTCATTGGCGAGTGATAGCTCGCCATTGGAGGCAAGCGCGGCACAGTCTCTTTCTGGGAGATCGTACACGACTAACGGAAGGACCAGGTTGGCTCCAGCCGCATTCTTTTGCTGAACGTCCTTTGCATAGGTCGCGATGCTCGGAACCTTCGCGCGGGTGTCCCTAGCGAGGTTATCAGCGTTGAGCACAGCTTTAGATGCCTTAAGACTACCTACAGCCAGACGAAAGTACCGACCTTCGCCACATTGGTTGCCTTTGCTGCCCAAGTAGCGCTGCCCTTCGCTGAAAGCGTAGGTACTGCCAAGCTCGAGATCTCCGAAGCGTAGTACGGATTGGCATAGAAGGTTTTTCCTGCCATTGGATTTCCAGACGCCTCAGCCGGAGCCTGGGTAGTTGTGGGTACGGCGACAGTGCTAAGAGTGGTTCCACCATTGTTTCCTCCACTTGAAGTTGGCAGACACTGCGAGTAATCTGAGTGCAATTAATTAAGACTGTCACCAGTGGTTGAGTATAGTATTCAAGAATCATCTTACAATCATTGATCTTCGAACAATAAGCACCTGATGCACATGTCGTAGACCCAGTGTAATCGATGCCGCCACCTAGAAAGAGTCAGATAACATTATGCTTCGTTTCTTGATGAGCCACAGGCTTACACTGTCCATAGAGGGCAACCTGAGCTTGAGCAGTAGCTGATGCGGCAGCAACCGCAAGAAGTGCCCTAGTTTTCATGGTGACTAAAGGTAGAAAGAGAAGGGCTTGGTAGTAGTAGGAGAAAAGATCAGATCAGATGGTCGATTCTAACTGAATGCCACAAAATGAAAGAATGACTCTTGACCATGAATTTATATGTCCGCAGACTCGTCTTCGTTAATGACTTCGATGTGACTACGGGTAAAGCAAGTCCGCGAACCGATTGTAGAAGCATAACAAGGCCGTTCCAAGAAAGACTCAAGACATTTGACTGGGTGATATCTCCATCAAAGCCGAAAAGGGAAGCTCGGGACAGACCGTAATCTCGCTCGCGGAGAGTTCGAAAGCGTTCCGCCAAGTCAAAGTTATCACATTCGTCAGCCTCGCATCGATTAGGGCTCATGAGACTGCGAGAATTCATGGTGGATGCAGCAATATCTCCATGTGATGGTCCCAATCCCCAGGTTGATATATGGAACCCATGTCCAGGCGCCTGCACACGCACGGCGTTCGACCCGGGTTCGGTCAACGTTCTTGCATGGGTAATTAATACCCATAGGCCGATCACCAGCCACACGAAGAGGCGCAGGCCATTGCAGAGGGGACCGTTGTCAAAGATTGACGACCGCACAAAAGTCATCGGAATATGGCTGGTGGTAACCCGAAAGTCAATTAAATGAAGCAAAGTATTTTATCGTCTTGACTAACAGGTATGGACCTCTATTGCAAGGCTAGACTGTTGACGTTGGCGGAATTGCCCCGCATTATATTGCTCCGATATAAATTGCTGTTTGGAAAGACGTTCCGCTGGCCCTGTGATACATTAGAATCCATGAAAATAATTATGTACGCGAGGCTTGAAGCCCAAGGAGGAAGAGTAGTCGAATATGAAGGTCGTCGCAAGTGAATTTCGAACCTGGTTTTCGGGAGGGATACAGCAAACGCCATTCTAGAAAACTCAAGCAAGCCTGTGATGCAGCTCGAGGACCGTTACTGTAAATGCTGATAGAAATAGAAGTCGTGAACTATTGAGACGGGGATGTCAGATCCAGGCAGTCGATATTGCTAGACCGTCGGATGAATTCAGATGAGATAGTCACTAGGGAGTTGGGGGTAGACGTGAACAGAAGGCTTCAACCCATCTCATGATAACATTAGCGCCAAATCGGGCCATTAGTGTGATATGTCTTGACTGAAGCTGTATACCAATTCCAGGTTTGGTTTGTACCTTCGCCTGCCAAAGTTTGAGTCTCAGTAGCTGCATACCTCAGATTGGCGTAAAGTGCCTTTTCGTAGTCACGAAAGCGCCCAAATCAGGTTCTAAAGACGTCACTAGACGCGGTATATGTCTGCTTTCTGTGCCCAAAGGAAGCCTCTATTGATGCAGACGTGTCATGCATCAGTTCACCCGCCATTCTGCCGTAGGACTAAAATGATGCTCAGTTCCAATGGCATTGGCTCTGTTCCAGACATAGAAGCCTATATTGCCTTGAAAAGCGAAAGCTCGTATCAAGCTGCAGGAGTTGAAGGAAACGCGCAGGAGAACAAAGAAAATGAGAGTCATTGAAAAGAAAAGGCAAACGAAACAGGTTATGTGGCATCAAGACGGCAATCGTTTGAAGAGTACACTGCCCATTTTTGCTTCTATCCCGTCTCCTGTCCTCGCAGTCGTGAAGTGAAATAGGTTGTGGAGTTTAAAGTGAAGAGCTCAGCTTGTGAAGATGAGCGACGCCAAGGTGGGTGGCCCGAGCTTCGTTGCCTAAGAGACTTGACATCACAACACTTGCTATCACCACCGCCACCTTCCATTATCACTACATCAGTACTCATGTGCCTCTAGTTTCCGCGCACTCCTGGTGCATCGTCTTTCTTTACTCGCACTCGACCGGAACTTCCGTCAACTCCAACAAACCGCATCCGACAAGCACTGGAGGGAAATCGCAGAAGTCATGGCCGACTCGTACTCAGATGAATACTGGTATCTGGCGCCAGACCAGGACCCCAGCAAGATTACGGTTCCTGAGCTTCGAAATATTTTGCTGAAGCATGGCGTAACATACCCGTCTTCAGCCAAGAAGCCTGCGCTTGTTGGACTTTTCAACCAGCACATCGTCCCACAAGCGGAGAAGATACGGAAGACACACGCGCGTACCAAGAGGTCGACAAGAGGAATTGAAGACGTGCCCTCGAGCCAAGCAAGCACAACTACAGACTATGCCGAAGACGAAACCCTTCTAGCCCCTCCCCCAACGACGAGACGAACGTCGAGGCGGACGACCCGAGCCGCCACAGAGGAGTCGGAGAGAGCTGTACCTGTTCCACATGGCAAAACTCCATCGAGCGCCGTGCCCAACAAGCACGCTAGGGCACCGGACGCTGACCTGGACGAGCGGCCAGCCATTCGTCGCACTCGAAAGAGCGTTACCCCAGCTGTCAAAGACGAGTCGCCAGAGCCCGAAGCGTGGCATCGCCATGACGAGGAGAGCCCTTTCACAGACGAGAACCCCTTCCAGAGTGGTAGCTCTCCATTGGCGCTAGACTCAAAGTCTCGTGACCGGAGGAGGAAAACGATGGGTTTCGAACACAAGGAGAAGCGCAAGAGCGATGCACATCGCCGGAGGACTGCTCATCCAAATGTTGAACAGTTTGATGAGGGTATCGTAGTTCCAACGCGTCGGACCTTCGATGTGCCCATCGCGGAAATCCAAAAAGACGAGCCGACTGAGCCAGATGCCCTCGAACCTGGCGAGGAGTTCACACCGGAAGAGCAGTTGGAATTGGTTCGGGAAAGGGCAAAGGCTGGCAAGGCTGACATCCTACCTCCACGCAGGCGCAAACGACCATCCAAAGTTCAGGGCACATTAAAGGCGTTTTCTTCGACGCTCTTCATCACAGCGCTCGCTGCCTTCGGAGGAATCTGGCGACAAGAGAAATTCGCTGTGGGATACTGTGATGTAGGACAGGAATCAACATCACTTGCAGGTGTCGACATTCCAGAATGGGCCAACTTCGTTCTTCCAAGCTGCGAACCTTGCCCCCCACATGCCTATTGTGGGCCATTCTTGGAGACTAGCTGCGAATCAGATTTCATCCTGAAGCCTCATCCGCTATCATTTGGAGGTCTGATCCCTCTTCCGCCGACATGCGAACCAGACAGCGAAAAGACGCGCCGTATTACTGCCGTTGCCGACAGGAGTGTGGAAATTCTGAGAAAGCGGAGGGCCAAGTACGAATGTGGCGAGCTGGATGCCGAGGGCAAGCATGTTGACTGCCCCGAAATACGTGAGGCAGACCTCAAGCAGGAGGTCTCTTCCATGAGACGTAAGGGAATGTCTCAAGAAGAATTCGAAGATCTATGGAAGAGTGCCATTGGGGAAGCGGTGGAGCGGGAGGAAGTCGTTGAGAGTGTTGATGGGTAAGCAATAATCGCCCCTTTGGTTCATGTAGTAGACCACATTTACAATCTTTCTGACATGAACCTGTACTAATCAGATTCGTCGCTGCGGCTACAGAAACACCAGCGAACGAACCCTCACATCAACCTCCCTCGCCGAGCTCTCCCTCTCCTGCAGTATCAAGCGATCCCTCCGACAAACGCTTGAACGATATCTTTGGCAACTTGTTTTAGTTTTTCTGACTGTCGGTTCTGGGTTTTACGGGCGTTACTCTATTACATCTAGCCGTGCGATGGAAGCCCGTGCTGCGCAGCTGGCCGGCAATGTGTTCGATCGCCTAGCCAACCACGCGGCTCTCAACTACCAAGAACCTGGTGTGTATCCTGAGCTCGGGATCAGTATGACGCAGCTACGAGACGATATCCTCCGAAATGAGTTCTCATCATCCAGACGGCAAAAGCTATGGGAGAAGGTGCAAAAGAAGGTGGAGCACAATTCGAATATACGGGCAGCAGTGAGGGAAGGCCGCAGCGGAGATGTGGCGCGGATGTGGGAATGGATCGGCCCTGTCCAGCCCATCGACGATGGGCGCGGTAGCAGCAGGAGGGAGAGTTCTCGATATAGCCTCGGGCCTGCTATCGCGAGCAGTCCGCCCGACAGTGCTCCGTGGGAGATGAAGGAGCTCAAGAACTCGGCTTGGGACGAGGGCAGACCCATCTACTAGTCTTCACTTTTTTCTTCATTTTGATACTTCGGATAGGATCTATACGCAGGACTCGCAGAATGATCCTTAGAATAGGGCGAGAATCTGATGGATTCACGAGATCCCACTCCGTAATAGTAGTTTCTAATTTCAATTTCTTCACACGTCTCTGGTCGCAGAGAATATATACCCAGCATCAATGTACACCAGGCTTGAAGAGGGCGCGTTGAGTGAAATGATCGACACGTGATATTGCAGTGGTGGTGCGGTGCGCGGCTTGTTTGCTTAATCAGCGCCGAGCCGAGAAATCCCACAAACGAGAAATATTGAACCTGACTTTAGGGAATCAACAACAACGACAACCCCTCGCCAACCCTAACCAACACAGCGAAAATCAGTCAAAATGGTGAGTTATACCCTGTTTCTACCTACAACTCCTTGCGTAAAATGCGACTTCGATGCGCGATCGATCTGCCGGACGACGATGAGGACGATGCCGCTCGGCCGCTGGTCCGCATGACGATACTGGAGGAATGTACATTGATGAAGACTTGGACATTAAGCGGGCTTTCAGGCCAGAATTGGCATTAAATTTAATTGGAAGAATGGGGCAGCATTTGTGCATGACAAAGTAGTGGGTGGTGGGATGAAGCAGAAGATTTTGGCGGATTTTGCGGTACGGAAAACAAGATGCTCAGCGGGGCTTCCAAATGCCACAGATATACCAGTCGGGGATATATGGAACAAAGTTTGACCACCCAGAATCGACGACTTGCCGGTTCTTCGCCACAAAGACATTACCACGCTACGATATATCCAACAAGCATCTCCTGGATACCGCTCAATATACAAGTTCATGTCGTCCCTCCATCGTCGTTACTCGGAAATGTCTCGCTCGTCGAAGTCGGCCTTTCTTTTTTTTTTTTGGAATTCTGATCTCACACGAGGCATTGGCTTCGTGTAATTATTAGACGAACTCAAGCTAATTGGTGATGTTCTAGGTCAACGTACCAAAGACCCGACGAACCTACTGCAAAGGTAGGGATTGCAAGAAGCGTCAGTCACTACCCTTCCGACGCCCAACTATCGACCGAAAGATTAACTTTCGATAGACACCAACCACAAGGTCACACAATACAAGGCGGGAAAGGCATCGCTGTTCGCCCAGGGAAAGCGTCGTTATGACCGCAAGCAGAGCGGTTACGGTGGTCAGACAAAGCCTGTGTTCCACAAGGTACAGCATCCTCATACTCTCTAGACCCACCTTTCTAACAAATCACAGAGGGCGAAAACCACCAAGAAAGTCGTGCTGCGGTTAGAATGCACTGTCTGCAAGGTACGACATCACCCCCAAAGTCATAGTACATGATTGGATGAGTGAATGAATGGTTACTGATGGTGTTTTAGACCAAGGCACAGCTTGCTCTCAAGCGATGCAAGCACTTCGAACTGGGTGGAGACAAGAAGACGAAGGGCGCTGCATTGGTCTTCTGAGCATGTTCACTTCTCTTCTCTCTTTTGCTGGGCCTCGGCGTAGGATTCTCTGGTGGATAGTGCGTGGGATGGCTCCTCCGATCAGTTCATCATGAAAATGGGATGTGGGTGGTAGCATCGGGAAGGAAACAGATGTTCGGAGTGATAATGGATTGTATCCTACTTATGCATCAAATGAAATTCAGTTGAAGGCCTTCATCACTCATGCTTGATATTAATGATACCTTCGATCTCTGAAACAAATAATGGATTTATGATTCCATGGCCAAGAAATACCCGCCACATCCTGGAATAGGTAATCCCGATCCGACCCGCGGCCAAAGAGTTACTCCAACCCCACTAACGCCCTACACGCGATTTATCAACGAATCTTAAAATTAGTCACCGTAAGTTTATCACTCTCACATTTCTTCAGTACATTGACTTATTCAACCATGACTGACCTCAGAAAGAGAAACGTTCTCGTTGTCGGCGGTGGAGCGGTCGGTGCCATCGCCGCGCTTAATCTTGAAGTCGGCGGTTTAGTAACTGTGACAGCGGTATTAAGATCGAATTTTAAGATTGTCAATGAGAGGGGATATGATATTGAGAGTTGTGATCATGGTGTACTCAAAGCATGGAAACCTGGTCATGGTCTGTCTTCCTACTACCCCTCCCACATTTTAGCTCCATATCTCTAAACAAGTACTCCTCGTCTTTCATAATAAAATATTCATCCTTCTCCATCCTCAGTATCTTCATAGTTCGCAATGGATCCTTCATCTCTTCGTAAATCAAACACTTCATACTCTCTTCAAAGACTGCCATGAGAAATCTTACCAGAATGAAACGCTGAAATTTGTCGCGTGGAAAGTAAGCTGATTCCTCTGCAGTACGCAACGAAATCCCGGATATTGCAAAAGAGAGCCTGCCGCCGTACGACTACATCGTACTCACCACGAAGAATATCCCTGATATAGGACCGAGAGTGGAAGAGCTCGTGCGTCCTGCCCTAGACCCATTGAATACACACACATCTATTGTTCTGATACAGAATGGGTTAAACATCGAAAAGCCCCTCCTTTCCACATACCCCACCACCCCCATCCTTTCCGGCGTCTCCCTAATCGGATCTGCTGAAGCTCAACCCGGCACCATCATCCAAGATGATCGGGACCGCCTCCTCATTGGCGCCTTCCAAAACCCTAACATCCAAACTCAAGCCTCACAAGCTTCCGCAAAGGAATTCGTCAAGATCTATGCGGCGGGTGGGAAGACGGAGTGTGTGTATAGTGAGGATGTGTTGTATGATCGGTGGAGGAAGCTGGTGTATAATGCATGCCTAAATCCGATTTGCGCGATTATTGGATTGGATACGGGGAGGATACGATTAGCGGATGGGGCTGTCGAGGGATTGGTGAAGCCGGCCATGAGAGAAATCGTAACAGCGGCAAAAGCGAAAGGTGTCACTTTAGCAGATGATGTGGTCGATTTCATGATTGAGCTCGATCCGTTGGATATTTATTTGAGTCCGAGTATGCTTGCGGATATTAGGAAGGTAAGTTATTTCTCTCCACCCTGGCCTTGTTCAAGTTGTTTAGTTGGGCGTCATATATACCTTGCATTTAGTGAATGGTGCTGATGAGTACATATAGGGCAATTTTCTCGAGTTCGAGAATCTACTTGGAGAGCCGTTGAGGGAGGGGACAGAGGCTGGTGTACCAATGCCGACACTCGAGGTACTGTATAATTTGTGTAAGGCGGTTCAGTGGCGGACTAAGGAAGCTAGAGGGCTAGTGGAGATTCCGAAGAAGAGGAGTGCGGTGGTGCAGTGAGAAGTTAAGAATTGATTCTTCCTATTTATCAGGTATCAATTTCCTCTAATAATTGATGCTCGTATTACTCTAGGTTTATATACAATCCCTGTGCACCGATAGTATTCTAAGCCCTCGTCACGCTACATACTTGTCCTTCACTGGATTTCGTCGTATATAAGCCTCAGTCTGTTTGCATTCCGCATATACCTCTCCCTCGACACAGTCAACTTATCCACAACCACATCCTTTTCAAGTCTATCGACTTATCTTCCCCAACTTTTCTCAAGAACCTCTGCTCCTTTGCGATGGCTCCTCAACAGCCACATCAATTAGATGAAGGCGGACCTTTTGAGGGACTTATACGCACCGAAGACGAGAACGCCACCGAGCTTGAGGGCACAGAGAGCCCTTTGTTGTGACTGCCGGCAGAATTGCGCAATTAGATCTACGAACGCACGCTTTCTCATCCAGGAGGTCTTCATTTTCAACATGACCGCAGCGGTAATATTGCCACGAAACAAATCCTCTACGCGGAGAAAGCCGCCCAAAAACTACTTGCCCAAAAGTTCAATCGAGTCAAATATGTCTGTCACCAGCTCTACCACGAGACTGCTGGCTGAGAGCTGAAATTCAACGACATCGCTGTCGCCTGGTCTAAAGTTTGGGAACGCGGTCCGGAAGATCAGTGCTGAGCTTCCCGAAGAATTGCACTCCATCCAGATTGGCATGGGTGAGAACTGCTACGCTTACCGCTAGACCGTGCAGTATCGTCTCTTGGAGTTCAGATATTGCTGATATGAATGAGACCGATCAATATGATAGAATTCTACCAGAACCATCCACGCATCACGGTCAGGTACGCCATTACCAACTTCACCTATCGGCACCACCCTGTCCGCCGCTGCCACAGCCTTTCCAAGTTCATATGTGATGGCATGGACTTCATTGGGTTTACTATTTCTTGGTGAAAGATGCAAGCTTGGAAGTTTGAGTGAAGTATGCTAGAGAGTGGTTTGAGAAAGGAATTTGAGATCCAGGAGTAGAAAGTGCTCTGTGCACTAATTGGTTACCAGGGAAAGATTGATGTTGGGTTCGAGATTTGCATTATCGTTCATTTTAGGATGACCTAACCGCATATTTTCAGATAATTTCTTACTTTCCCCTTCACCTCGTCGCCTAAAGAGGAGCTGTTATGGTGATCTGTTGCTTGCATTCACGTTTCAGCTGCTCCATTTTTCATTACGGGCAAAAAAGCTCTGAAGGATATTGAAGAACGCAGAATACGTTATTGATGAAAGAGATCCGAAATCAAATTTCAATTTGAGATATAATTCATCGTGACAGGTTTGTTTGCTGGTAGGTAGTTGCAGAGAGCACACCAGAAGTAGCATACGGAAAGGGCGATTCAAACTTTTACCTTTCACCTAACAGTACACCGACCCCTATAGTCATAAATTACCCAGCAACAGACCCTTCCCTAGCTCTATATATCAAAGTGTTGGCAGCAATTTGCCCGGTATTAAGTTGGGAGAAGGCTACTGGCAGATGTCGTGCTTTAGATGCACCACTTTTTATGCGCCCTGCATTACCGAATAGAGCTGCGTGTCACACAGATTCGCCAGGTTTGAATATTTCGAGGAACTGGTTATTACATGGGCGTGGGGGGTTCGAGAGACGTGCGAATGGCTCTATGCATTGCCATTTGGGTTGTGAAATGTAGATATTGTGCATCAACGTGACACAGCGCTAAACAGATTCAGGAATCCGAAACCATATAAAAAGGTGATGACTTAGGTATTGATTAGGCAGTATTTTGTGAAATCGGGGTGTGGATCAGCATCATGGATCTTGCTGTGGGTGATTCTGAGGGGTATATTTGGCCGTCTACCATTTTCATTTCCTCTGCCATCAAATTAACCACGATATATATGTAATGATGGTCAGCATAGAGGAGAGAGGTGAAAATAATGTTAACCAAACTTCCACAATGCCCCACTGGAACAGGGCCAGTCTCGATACTAAGTTTCATCACTTCAGGTCACGCGTCATAATCCCACATAAACCCTTTATATCCCATGAACATATCGAAAGCTCTTCCACCAAACACCAATTAACAATACAGCAACAACCCAAGCCGAGTAAGTATACCACCCCAAGCAGGCCAAAGGAAGGCGGCCTACCCCACCTCCATCACAGTTCCTAAGCCCCTCTGATACGCTAGTCTTCAGCTACCATAAGCTGGTTCATAATTGTTTCCACCTCTGGCGGGATACTCCAGAATAGATCACCTTAACTCCAATAGTAGGATAGACTGCAAGTTGAAGCCGCCTATCAGTCCTACCGGAGCTGGAAGTGTACTGTAGCGCTTTTAGTCCGCTACTTTCCTTCCCTGCGCACAACCATACCTTCATCAGCATACTAACGAGCTACAGGCAACCATGCAAGGCACCAAACGAAAGATTTCCAGGCCAACCATGCTCACTCGCCGAGTCAAACGAAGGCTGGCAACACCTGATCCAAGGGAACTTCTGTTACCGTAATTGGTGCTTGTTGAGATTGAGAGACTGAACAAGATTGCATTAATCACCTGAAATCTAGAGAGCAAGCAGAGGCTATATACAGCAGACAAATGCTAAGCCGGCGGATTGTATGTCCGACCGGCAGGAGGTCGGTTTTGTGGCAACAACTTCTTACTGATGGAAGTAGTCCCTTCGAGCAGCTTCCCGGAGAGGTTCGGGACACGATAGATGAACATGCCCTTACTGAACCCGGGGTCTCTTTTATCGGCATAACCAAGGTGAGAAGCCAAAGTTATGCATCGACGGAGCCGACGAGGAGGCATATCAGCTGTAATATATCAACGGGGAGATTCGTATGGAGACAAAGGGCTTAGGACTGAAGTGCAATACCTTGAACTTGTACACAATAGACGGGACCGAAAAATCCCTAATGGCAGCTTGCATCTCTTTGGACGAGTGCGATTGTCACCGAGTAGCGCTCTTTGTCATCAAGTAGTGCTCTCGCCATATCCCACCTCTGACCCTCATGGCGTCAGCAGATTGCGTACTCTTCTAAGTACACTCTTACGTACAATACACCTCGATTGTGTATATAGATCGAGTCTTCCACTCATTTAATTAATGATGGGTTGCTACATTGATTCCCTGCACTCGGTTACAGCGATTCAACTTGGTACTACGATATCTAAACGATCAATGTCTGATGGCTCGAGTTTCCTACTCGCCAAATGATCAATATGTATGAAAAATTCGAGGATTATCTTGGATTTAGGTCCCGAGACAAACTCACCGACTTCTCTCACGCTCGACCAAGGGCCACGATCAATGTCTCATGCCCCGAATGGACACTGGAGACACGTTGGTGCTTCTTCATGAATGTAGGTATAATATTACGAATGGCACATCGCGGAGGGGAAGATATCGCCAAAACGTAACCTTTTGACTTCGATCCAGTTGAATCTGTCGCTTTGTACAAGAATTCCACTGTGTTGTGGCTCAAGGGTGCATCGGTGGAGCGTCTGAATGCATCCAACTTTCGCATCTTCCCTCAAGATGGAGAATATGGGACTCTCAATGAGGCCGTGATCCAAAAGAAGGTCGGGAAGGCTACAGCTCACTGCAAAAGACATGTACCTTCGGGTATAACGGTTGACACGGGGATCGATCAGACGAGGGAATGGTACAGGAATAAGCATTTGAAGTCCATAGAAGCGGGGATCCCTCTCTACCGCCACTTGAATCAACATTACAAACCTATCTGTCACCACAATCTCCAAGGAGGCACTCATGGAACAATGGTGCTGGCAAAGGTGGGGTTGTTGATGCATGGCAGTAACCTTCCTAACACTGCTGCATCATGCAAGGCTTTTTGTTTCTTCCTTTCGGGTTGCTCAACGAATGGTTCCTGAGTTTTTGTGGTGGCGACGGAATTCATTTGGTTGCTTCGAGTATCTCAGTTTTTGAGGCGTCAGTGCGGATCTGGAGATAGTCTTGCTTAATAAACCAATGTAGTGTCCCCTTTACTTCTCAAGGTCCTATCCATAATGGAGCCATATAAATATAAACACGGGGTTTCTGCTTAGAAGAACTGTGGTACGCTTTTATAGTATGGGTCTGCTCGTCATGAGTCAATCACCTCCAGCGCTTCTAACCGTAAGTAGTATGTACCGTATGCATGAACTTGTATGTATAACGTAAGCCGTATCAACATACTAGGAGTTAGTTCCATCCATACATAACTTGAAGCTCAGAATTTGTATGAACGACGTACATAATTACGATTTTTTAGTGTAATAGCCTACCTATCGTCGAGAGTAGTGCTCGACAAAGAGGAGTAGAGTAACTCCCAACTCCTGGATAAACTATTAGAGTTTATGAAGCAGGCAAAGCGCTATAACCGTAGTTCCTTCCCTATAGTTCGCCTGTAGCTTATGTGCTCGTCTGACGCATACTTGCTCGTTTGGTGGATGCCATTTAGCGCGTTCTGGCGTACAGGGGTGGTGAATGGCAACACTTCCAACAGTTAGTAACAGAGCGTTTTGAGGGCCTCAACCGTTAGTAACGGCTGGGTAGAGGAGTACTAACTGACGGAAGGCCTCTTCAGAGAGGCGTGACCTAGCTGTATGCCGTTACTGCCAAGAAGTAGATTTTTGCTGTACTGTACGGCTTATTACTCCGTAACGGATGGTGGAGTAGGGCTATCTAGCGCAGTAATTGTCCTTCCCTCTATATATTCTGCCTCTTGATTGGGCACTGTTTGAAGCGCTGCAATGTGAACTGTAAGGTCCACCATCTCACTATGTGCTACTCCACGACGGAGCCAGTTCTTTTGGAGTTGAAGAGCCTCAGTTTTCGTACTAGAGATGCAGTTCTGTCGACTGTGATCGTACATTTGGCGGAGCTAAACGCCCTCTCACCCTCATAAGAGGTATAGGGTATAGAGAGGAAATTATAACCGAGTGTAGGGAATCAATATAGCAACCCATGATCAATTGAATGAGTGGAAGACTCGATATATATACACAATCGAGGTGGATGGTACGCAAGAGAGTACGTAGGAGAGTACGCAATCTGCTGACGCCATGTTGGTTAGGGGTGAGAGATGGCGAGAGCGCTACTCGATGACAAGAGCGCTACTCGGTGATAGAAATCGAGGGCGATTTGCTAAAGTGTGGGATAGTGGAGTTTGGCTCTTTGGATCTATTAATTAAGAGGGCGACCCATTAATTCGCCGTCTTTCTTCTTGTTGCTGAGGCCATGCAGCAGAGATTCAAGATAGACATTTAATTCGTTGACCCTGCGCACCTTTTTGCATCCTTTATTACTAGTAAGGAGAGTAACGTCAACTGATAGAGTCTTCCGGTAACGCTTGTTGTGATAGTTGCCACCTGGAGCTTTCCGCCTTGACGGCTAGGAGACTTGTACCTTATCATTGGCCTCATTCTCAGCCTTAAAGTATTGCATGAAGATGGCCCGAATTGATGCTTTTGCCTTTTTGTAGTATGTAGAGTGGGGTCTCCAGTGGTTCTTGAACTAGAGAAGCCGGAGTAACGGGTAGAGAACAGTTGCTACAGCATAGTAGGAAATCTTAAGACCCACTAGTAGTCCCTCCCAGTAGGTAGTGAGCTTGGTGATACCAAAATTAATACTAGATTTAAGGTAGGAGTCCTCAGGCTCGTTGCGGAACGCCTCCCGCATTTCACGGAGTTCTTCATCCATTTGTTGAAGATGGGGTATGATTTGCTAGAGAGAGTCAAATTCTGAGCAGCTTGCGTTGCCCTTAAGGCGTTTACACATCGCATAGAAGTTCTATAGGAAGACTTTAAGGCGCTCAACCTCATCCTACTCCTCGTCGGTAAGGACGCCAGCCTGGGAATCACTAGCCGCACTACTACCAGTAACTAGAGCCTCACGAGTCGTTAGTAACGGGTGAGAGCTCTACTGCTAACTAACAGATCACGTGAGCTGTACGGACCGTTTTGTATGGTTAGTAGTACTAACTGTCGGAAGCGTTGGTGAATGGTCAGAGCACCACGTGAACACCACACTCAGTGAGGCCATTCGCGAGCATACAAACTTAATTATTCAACGAATTCGTGGTGTTTTGATGCTATTCAAGTTGTTCAATCACGATAAGGTCATTCGAGTCCATATAAATTTGATTATACAGCCAATTCTTGGTACTTTGGGCCAAAATCACAAGCGATTCAAGTGATTCTGTTACGTGACGACGTACCACCTAACCTAGAACAGGCTAGCGATAATACCTGACACGATATAAAAGGCGTTAGAAATTGTAGGAGTCGTATGGATTGTTGCTTCAGTGGTCACGGTCGGGTATAGGAAGGTATTACTAACACTACTAGATAATATATAACTACCTCCACCTCAACAGTCCGCATCACGTCCGTCCTCACTGTGTCCATCCTCACCGCATCCGTCTTCTCCACGCCTGCCCTTATCGCGCCTACCTCCACCCTGCCTTGCCCAAACTCCGGTCCCACCTCGCCCGTCGTACATAACTATTACTACTTCTCCCTCGCCGAAATCTAGTCAGAATTCATCGCCGTCACCATCACCTCGCATCCACACCGCCCTTCACCTCCTCGATCCTCAGCGTCCAGACCGTCAGCACTGACTACACTGCCTACTCCAGTAGCAACATCGCCAATACCAGCGACCACTCCGCCACATTACCACTCATCATATACATCGTCGCCCGTCCTCTCTATCCACGACCTGGAATGCTAGTTCCAAGACAACCCGAGCCCCTTTTATAACCAATACCATCGTCACTCTTTACAAAAACTCCATGCCTCTGCCATTATACGAATCTTGCACACTATTGCAGAACTTCTTGGACCTTACGATTATGGCCACGATTCTATTCGTATTGGCATCTAAGAGACTATAGTGAGAAGGAGAAGAAAACCAAATATCGAGAAGCGGAAGCCCTACTCGATAGTAGCTAAAAACGAACTCAAACCGATCACTTATTTGCAGAAGCTTGGGCTGTTGAATGAATCTTGATCCGTGACAAGATGGACTAAGTAATTAGCGCGGTTAGCCAGGAGTGGGGCTACATACCAGCAGCCCTGCACAGCCAACAGGAATTCATCATCATCATCAACATGTCTAATCGTCATCTTTCCCTTTCGCATCGAGTCTGAATATATTTGTGAGGCAGTGAAAGTATGTATCGCCAATGGCTCTTGCTATGGAAAGCTCCTAATTAGTGTAGATTATGGAAGTATTGGAGCACAACGAGGCGTTTGTGGACGAGGACGGTGACCTTACATTTTCCCACACCAAGGTTATTCTCAGGGACGGCGACCAATTTTACTACGCCATCACCGACCGTCGTTACCGCCATACCTCTGAAGTCGACTCATTCATGCTTGACTTAATACCAATTCTAACATCAAAAATCTGGCCGTTATTCCCAACAGACTTCACGTGAGCGACGGAGCCATTGCAAAAGGCTCAAGTATGCGAGACCTTGAAGACATCGCCGCATCCCAACATCGCTTAATACCATGGATGCCTAGTTGATGATTGTAGAATAACGGGTCTCTGTTTTAAGAAACATGCGCCCACTCTATCAGAGATGATCAAAGACGCCCGACCTTTTAATAGGGCATTATGCTTGAGAAGTATTCGCATAGGAATTGAGCACCTTCATAGTCTGGGCGTTATTCATTGTGACATCAACCCAACCAATATACTATTCCGTGGAAATGATTTCGTTATTGGTGACTTTGATTCATGTAAACCAGAGGGGGGTGGGGCTTGGGTTGAAAGCTGGAACGAGAGGCTGGAGAAGAGATGAGTTCAAGTTCGCCAAGCGGGAAAACGATCTGTACGGACAGTCCAAGATTGAGGAATTTCTCTTCAGGAAGGCACCAAAAGCCTGTGTATAGCAAACATCCAACTAACTCCACCCAAGAGCGTCGCTTGACTCCACATCCCGAGGTCAGATTTCTGTTCTCGCCGACCTTCCATCTAATTTCTCTAGGAAGGTGCGTAGTTGGTTGAGTAATTGCAATCGGTTCGTCCACAGTCGATAGCTTGTAGGTATATCTGGTCCCGTAAGTGTGGGTGCCTGTTCTGAAATCACAGACATCGATGGACTCTTCTACTTGGGTGGAGACCATTCTATACTTTTGTTAGCCACGTAATTCCCCATTGATCAAAATTTCATACGCGTTATCGGAGACCAGACAGCTAGGTGAAAGTCGGAGGAGAGGAATGGTTCAAAGTCCTTTGCGAAGAGATCGCCAACTTCTTAAACAACTGCAAATTGAACTATCGATGTGAGTTGATGCGTGCATCAGCGCCAGAGTCTAATGCCTTCACATTGCTGATTGCCTCTGGAAATAGGCATAGTTATCTTATTACAATTGCACTGTTTGTGCTAACTTGTCTTTAGATGTTTGAACTGCCGCTGGATGTGGCCAGTGATACTTCCCGAGAGATCCATCCTAGGTAAAGCAATAATACAATATCATCCTGTAATGGCCCGGCTCTGGCTCGCCAGAATACTAATGCCCTCCAAGGTTGACAATGCTCTGAACTGGAACGCCACTGGTTAGAAACACATATATGGCCCGACATCCTACACCGTAGGTGGAGACGTCGCGCTCTGGCACATTCAACGAAGAAAGTCGACCACCCTAACTGCCAACCTGTTTCCGATGATTGAAATTTAAGTCGTGACTGCACAAACAGTACCATTACTCAAGTAGACGACATTGACCGCGGCGAATCTTATGGTAAAATCAGTACCGGTTTCATTAAAGTTGGGGGACAATGCTACGGAAACTGGCACTTACGCAGAGGTAGCGGCAAAGACCTCTATCTTCCGTGCGTTCGTCATAAGAGTGAGGGCCAACGAGAAGCACGCTGACAATATGAGGATGACGCCAAGTCGCAGCACATTGTCCCGGACGATATAGAGGATAACTACAGAGCAAAGAGGAAGGACTGATGCAACAACCGTTGTTGCTAGACGGGCGATTGTAGCTAAGGTAGATTCTTCGTACTTGAATATACCGGTTCCGAATTCCTCGGAGACGGGACGCTGATCTAGCTTAGGACTGATACATGAATTAGAGTTATCAGCTCATACCTTGATCTTCTCACCAACAATGTCATGATACTTTGGGATGACTTTATCAGCGAACCACCGCGTAAAGAGATCAGGAGCTTGGCGCGCATTCAACGCTACGAGATCGCCCTCGTTCTCCGCATCCCAAGCTGCACGATCTAGTCCGAGCAGCGGGAACGACCCCATGGTAGGCCTCTGGAACCAACTCCTGAGGAATTCGAGATCATGGCGAGTGGGCGATTCGAGGCGCGATATTGCCGCCTGCTTGAGGAGAGCATCATCTAGATCCAAACATCAGTTTACGGGGATAAAAGATGCAACTCACATTATGGCATACTATACTTCTCAAGCTTCTCTCTGATTGCTAGCACGGCTTCCCACTGCTCCGTATCGGCTTCGCATTCTCCCTGTGACAGTGACCACCAGTCATGTGCGTGGCTCTTGCGGTTGGCTTTTCTGGTATCGCGCCTTGCAACCTCACGCAACTCCGATTCCAGGTGGATAATCTCTGCCTGCAGATAGAGCAGATTCTGCACGTTCAAAGACTGGAAGCGGCGTAATATGGCAACATCACTGTGGGTGCCCATCAACTGCGCGACCTTCGCATAGCCTTCCATGTGCTGCCTGTCTTTGGCCGCATCCGGGCCTTGGGGAGAAAATGGAAAAAAATTTGGGGGGCCTGTGGGCAGATTTGAAGTCTGAATTTATCAGAATTCCGTGTGTTACGGTAAGGTAACGTTGCTGCAGCCTTTGCCGTAGCCTTTGCCGTAGCCTTTGCGGCGTCTCACCGGCCACCGGTGAGCCGATATCACAACCTCTCACGGCGTTCTTGTTACCACAAAAGCGGATGAGGCTTGCATAGGCTGATTGCATTTCACCTATAAAGAAGGACAGGCCCTGCTCTAGCCCCCTTTGCTGTTTGAGGGCTTGGTCTCTGCACCATTGAGACACGGACAAGTTGCCAGCGAACGATCCTGACCAGGGGCGACTGTGTCGAATAGTATGTCTCAATTCACGAGGTCCAAGTCCTATTCAGCCAATCTCAAGCAGGAATGGAGAGAATGGGAAACAGCAGGGTAGGCAGCAGCCTGGTGGCATTCTCGATTAACGCTAAGAGAACAGAGGCACCCCGAGTTCTCCTGCCGGTAACCATACCAATTCTGAATATTTTCGCCACCAAACTTTCACGTCCTCATCTTCCTATCAATACGTTTCCAACAGTATGCCGGAAATGGCTCAAGAAAACGCAAGTGGACCCGTTCCCTTCCCGTTTGCGATGCCATCCGCCCCCACGCCCTCGGGTCAGAACGCAAACCCACTGTACAGCCCAGGTTTCTCTGCAAGTGAAAGGGAGAGTATTACGCGAGATTGCAAAAGATTTGAAATTATGGCCCACATGATCGCAGGAATACCGCTTGGAACAACATACGGAGGCCACCAGAACACCATCGTTTCGGGAGGAGTAAGTGGGGCTGCTCAGGCTGAGGGTACTACTACCTGCGACTATCAATTTACAGCCGCCAGAGTGGCTATGGGAGGCTCACCGTCAGGAGTAAGATACTCTCCTCTTACCGTTCGAAGGATCATGACTGACCCATTCACCTGTGCTGCAAGACTTTTCCAGGCAAAGGTTGTGAAACCGACCACGGCGCACCCCGTTATGCCTTTACCGTCCATCCAGCGACTAGCGAAGAGTTCTACCTCCGCGTGCACGAGGACACAGCCACCCAGGTCAATTGGATTTCGCCCAAGGCTGTCGAAGCATACAATTTGGAAGCACATGATGCTATTCGGACGGCCGGATTTGCTGACTTCACCGGGGAAATGTATGTGCCCAAAAAAAAGGTCAAGATCACTTGGACTGGAAAGCCAGATAAGTCGGTGGAATCCGAATTCTTTGTCGGCCCGGAGAATTCACCTTTCGAACTGCTCGTCGGTAGCAGATTTATTCAGGAGATCGGGCATGCACACAAAGTCTTCTTGGACGAGCCAGCGGGACAAAAAGGTACGGCTTTGATCATGACGCAGAAGAGGCTCAATGTAGGTATGGGAGAATTGAGGTGTGTGAAACTGATAGTGAGAGAGGCTGACTCGTTGCGGCTAGAAATCCGAGCGCCTGTCCATGCAGCTGGCTAAGGCACAAGCAGAGAAGATGGCAGCCGAGTTGGAGAGGCGGAGATTGGCGCAGAGGCAGCAGCGGATGTTGATATCTGGGGGGCACTGTCCCCAGAGCTGCCAGACTGGAATGGGCAGGAAGAAAGACTGAATGCTTGTTGTTGGGCGCGGATGAGCCATTTGAGGGTAGAGTAGATGTTCATCCATTGATGGTGCGAAAATGAGCTTGATTCTTTTTTAAAGCTCATTTCTGTCGATACGTGACTTGCTCTCCATCTGGATAACCTCTATATGTGAGTGGTTCGTGACAGGTAGAATAACTAAGCCTTTATCCAGGTGCAGGTAGCATCACTTTCATCCGAAGGGACGAGAATTGGAAGGACGACCATTATTTACCATGATTTTGATTTGCAGGCCAGCACCCGACTCCTGGAAAGGTTTCGATATGGAGTGATCAATAAGAAGGGTATCTTACTGGAAGTCCTGGACGTCCAAGACACGGCCGGCGGTGGGATACCGGGGGTCGAGTTGAGATAGGTAAAGGAGGCTGCGTCATTCTTCAGGTCTGGGCGCGGGGCACTGCTGGTGACTCTGTTTCGCTCCCTACCACTTAACCCCATTAACTGACTCCATTTTACGCAATAAACACAGTGCGGGACTATCGCTTTACCTTTTCATACAAAGATACGTACCGAAGTCGTGTAAAGGTCCCCTTTCCACTTCTCTTGCACTCGTTCTGCGCGACTTATCTGTCCACCGCTTACCTTCATACCTGATCACCAACACAATCCCATCCAAGCCAATCCAGCATTCCTCAGCGCCATCATCGACGACCAAGGGAGTGCAGCAAAGTGCCACCAGCACTGGAGGCTTCAGGCTCTCAATCAGACGAACCCCTCAACTGAGGGCAGACCAAGGATGCCCTTCGTCACAGCGCGGCTCAAAACGGTACTCCCGACGCTGCAGCTCCTTGCGCGATGCTGTGATAGCGAGTCGGTCCTCCAACATGGCTACGACGCAGCAGCAGAAGCCTGACAAGAAGCGAGAAATCCGGAAAAGGCATGCCGTGGACGCATTACAAAGTGCGCAGAAGAAAGGGGTTCTCTTACAAGACCAGAACGCCTTACCGACCATCCTTCAGGAATATATAGAAGCATGCGATCTTCCACAGACCTGGTTCGAGGTTCTGAGACCCGAAGATTGGTGGGATCTGTTCACCAAATTTGCCAATCCCGTCAAGAATGCGGGATCGTTGAACTCTCTGACGCCTCCAGCGAGTCAGGCTGGCATCGACGAAAAGAGCGAAGGAGCTAAACGTCCAACCTACGAAGAGCATGTAAGTACCACTGAGATTGGATCTTCTTTTGAGGATATACTAACGCCGAGGTCCCGACGGTAGGACGGGCCGCAGCCGTTTCCGGTTACTATCCACCTTCCCGATAAAAACTTCTTTCGCGCAGTGACAGCGTGTTGCTGTAACGAGCGAGAAAGCTTCATCTCCGAGAAAGTGATTTCTCAAAATGGCCTCCATTCCTTGGTGGCCGATGACAACACGATACGACTTAGCTGGAAGAATTGCTCACAGCCAATGGCGAAAACACCATGTACAAAGTTCTGGATTCTGTCAGACGATCAGATCAAGAACGACATCGCAATTGGAAATGGATACTGCGAGGAAGAGGAAGAAGAGGACAACTCAGGTGTCTACTCACATCCCTCATGCTGCTAGAGGCATTCTTACCCGTGTGAAGGGCCAGTCAAGAAGCCATCTCCTCCAGAAGAAGGGAAAACTCTCCCACGTTCGCTTATTACAGCTCTTCTTCATCTCTGGGAGGAGTATCAGAAAACGGGGCCTCCCGAGCCACCGCCTCCAAAGCGACCGCGACCCGCTGAAGACACCGCCGATAAGGGGCCTGGGCTTTCAAAGAAGAGGCAAAAGAGGGATGGTGACGGATGATGAGCCGGGTTTGACGTTACCAAGATGAATGTCTTCGAAACCATCTTGCAACGCCTATTAATCGTCACACCTCCTCAATACGTCGACTTCAGCCAGGAAACATAGCAACAAGCTTGAAGAAAGTGGGGATTTAGGTCAGTAGCGAGAGACCAACGTCTTATACTTAGATCGGCTCGCTCCAAACTCCACTCTTAAAGTGTTGCCTGCAACAGGCCCACGTCCCAACAAGCCGGCAAATCACACGGCGCCATATGTCCCGTCCGGGTTCGATTCTTGGAGCCGGAGCAGCGCGCATGATCTGCCTACAACACCCTTCTTGGGTGTTGCAGGGGATTATAGTGTTCGGCGTACACGTGACGTGCGGAGGGGGACTGCAGCCACGCTTTGCTATCGGATTCGCAGGACGAGGTGCTGAGGGTTGCTTCATCCTCTCGACCTTAGCACTAGAATCCGGGAATGGAAAGTTCAAGAAATGAAGAAGGTTGTCTGTATACTTATTGCACAATGTAGGATTTTAATGTATTTTCCAGCAAAGCAAGCAGACAGGCAAGGAGCCTAAGAATTTATAAGTACTATGTACTTTAGTTTAAATTTAATACACCCACTCGCCACTTTAATATTTGCCTGCTATTCGCGTGCAACATAGCCTGTACGGATACGATATCTTTAGATTCCACAGCATCACTCTGCTGCAACGATCATTGGAGGGGCTTCGCTGTTGTTTCCGACTGCCCTGGAATATTATTGGTTACCTAGGGACAGTTTTCACTCGACGCAAAAGGACATGCATAAATCGAAAATGCCAATCTGTTCGGATTCACTGCCGTCATACCACATATTCTTACATACTTTAGTTAAACCGACCAACCAGAACATCTTGTTTGCGCGCTGTGCACCACTGGCTTGCCCCTCCAATGTTCTCGAGCTCAAAGGGGGAGTCTACTCGGAAAGTGAAAAAGCTTACCGCGCTGTTTTAAATACCCTTTCTGCTCCTCTGATACAGCAGAAAGGAAACCTCCTATTCCTAATAAGCTTGCAGCCGAGTAATGCGGTATCATCGAGCAGTATTGGCTCTTAAATCAAGGATACTTTGGAGAAGTTTTGGAAGCTAATAAAAGTAATGTATTCCTCTTACTAGGTTAGATGAAATAAATAAGGTTAAGGTTTACCTCGCTGCTAGGTAATTATTAATTACATTAGCTTAAATTATTTAATTTTAAGTAAATGTTTTTAACACGTAATAATATTATGCTTCACATAGCACCGTCCGAATCTTCCCCTGCTGTATTAGGCCTCTTTAATTCTCCATCGACTCCTTCAAAATCTGCCTCTGTAACCGAGTGCTGGCCTCTCAGGTAACTCCATTGCTTGTATACTGAGCTCTCCTGATGATCCTCCTGTTGATCCTCTCCTGACGATCTTCTCCTGTCGATCGTCTCCTGTCGATCCCCCCTATTCTTATTTGCAAAGCACATATTTAAGTAGGATAGCCATCCATAGTTTTCAATTCATGAGGTTGCTGCTACATCTTTACTCTGCGTCCGGTCAGAGCCTCGCCTCTACCAGTGTGCCTGATCACCTCTCTAATCCTCAATCCACTCGTCATCCACACTCTTGACCCTGCATATTTCAGCCCTCTTAAGCCTCCTATCCCCTCGCAGCGGATTTAACTAGTCATATCATATACGGGTTCTCTAGGCTTTAACTAGCCTAGTCAGGATAGGGTGCCAGCAAGTTACCTCTAGACTTGTAACAATTCAGAGAGATTATTATTAGCAAGTACAATAAAATTGAAAATCCTTAGACACAACAGTTAATACCTAGGTCTCTATACTATACTATCTATACTAGGTATTATACCTAGACGTAATATCTAAGGTGTAGTCGACAGTATCTCCTTGTAAATAGTAAGGACACATCACTTATTCGCCTCTGGTTGGGGAGGATGGGTCGTCTAAAAGTTCACAACACATACTCGCTCGTCATAGAAAATGGAAAGCTCTCACTACGATGCTCAATAAGCGGTCTAGCGTAAAGGTTTTCCCTCTTTCCTCATGGAGGTTCGGCCTCTCCCAGAAGAATGTTCGACCAAGTGCTTATAGGCTATAGAAAGGTCCCAGATTCGATAAATGGCCGAGAAGACCACTGGGCCAAGCCGATGCCCTAGCGATGGCACGTTGTCTATCACACAGCCGTTACAACTAGCCTGTAGTCAGGAGGCTGAGGAGGGCGCCGTAGTACGTGAAGATTTTACGGAGACTGATCTCTAGCCATAATAGCGCTTAGTAAAATGAATCAAGATCGTGCAGCCATGATTTTTGCTTCTAGATCCGATACAGTGGTTAAACAACTTCGAAATTCGACATCTCGGTGAATGTGCTATTGTAGGCACGGTAATCGAATGCTTGGAGTATCTCGTCGGCGAGAGTATGGTTTTCGTCGGCGAGAGTATGGTTTTCGTCGGCGAGAGTATGGTTTTCGTCGGCGAGAGTATGGTTTACGCCTTGTCTCAGCTTAGCGTATGCAGTTTTTTCCCTTGAATTTGAACTCCGCGGCTCTTCAAAGCTGCTCGTCGGAGACCCCGC
This sequence comes from Zopfia rhizophila CBS 207.26, assembly GCA_010093925.1. Classification (NCBI taxonomy): domain Eukaryota; kingdom Fungi; phylum Ascomycota; class Dothideomycetes; family Zopfiaceae; genus Zopfia; species Zopfia rhizophila. Next base: position 3,822,728 of record ML994610.1, read on the forward strand.
TTTGGGCATGATCATTAGTCGCAGGACATCTTCCACCCAAGAACAGTAAATGCTCAAGAGTAGCCTTTTTCCGCAATACCGAACTGCAGGTGCTGTATCAGCATTGATAGATATCCGGCCATCTTCGCCAAATTTGACGTAAAGTGCGCGGCTTCGATCAACATACGACCCTTACGCTACACAACAGCGTATTTTCTATCACACATCTTGGCTGAATGACGTGGGGAAGTAATAGCAGCAACTGAGTGGTCGGAGAAGACGCTGAGTGACTGAAAATCGTGTCTACTCGTTTCTTCTTGTTTTTTTGGTGCTTTCCAGAACAGGTACACCATTTTTCTCCTTCCATTCACACGTGCGAAGCAATCAGGAAGATATACTGGGCAAAGAGCTCAGCTCTAGCACTCGAGCCAAGGATTCCTTCTTTCCATAGCGGCTTGCATGATATCAATTCCATGGGTGGTCGCCCCCAAACCAAAATCGATATATGCACGCCGTCAGATCAGCGTCATGGTCTTCCGCTCCGTCCGTTCAAGAACGATGCGAAACTCTTCCTGCACTTTGTCTGTATCGTGCTCGACGCGAAAATATCCTATTCGAATCCAGCATGCCTGATGTGCCCCCATGGTGGGAAGGGTTGTAGTTCGGGTCTCATTGGATTTGTTCTCGTTGGATTTGGTCTCATGGCCGTTGCTCTTGCTACGGATTCTCTCCCCAAGCTCACTATCAATGTCAGAATTGCTGTTGAAGTAGAAATCAGGCAGGAGGAGAATGCCAACGATGGCAGAGTCGTCCTCTAGAATAGGGAGCGCCACGGTTTGGTATGGGATCGTAGCCTTTCCTTCCAAGAATTCGAAGCAGAACTGGATGTAATGATTGCGTGTGTTTATGTCATCAGCGGTGACTGGGAGTTTAAGGAAAGGAATTGGTTGGCCCACAAGCCGCAGCATACCGAAATGTCCAGGCGGGGCTGGAACATCGCCAGTTCGCGTGCTGGTTGCCCCTGGGACTTCAACAGATTCCAGAGTCGCCAGATATCGCTTGGGAAAATGGTCCGCTCCAACTCTGACGGCGATGTCAGTCGACAGCCATGACCAGCTGGGAGCTTCGAGACTCCGCCAGCCGCTCTCTCTTCTGTCCTCACTGCCCGGTGGTTCTCGAGGAAACATGTCCATGTCGGTGACACGATGATGCGACTTCCACGTTGCGGCGTGCCATACCAGCTCGCGGAGCAAAAGTGGTTCCCAATGACCCTCGATGTTGCGCCATCCTGTTTGCTTCGTCAACTGTTGGATCATCCCTGAGCTGGCAACACGTCGGTCCAACTTCACGGTCAGTGCTGCTGAGGAGTATGCCGTGAGAAGTGAGTCCCATGTTCTCACAAAATGGCGGGTCGCTTTCGACTTCCTAACGACGATGATCTGAGAAGGGTTCTCTGGGTTTTTGAGGTTCTGACATTCCCATATCCCGCGTTTCGTCAACGTTTGTTTTAATTTCACTCCCTTGCTTAGGCCGAATTCGTCGTGGAACGCTTCGCGACATTCCCAGAAGAGCATTGGGCCAAAATATAGTGTCCTTCGAGCCAAAACCCTCTCCTGCACAGCCCATCCTCTCTGACACAGAGCAGAGCGTTCAAAGCACTGTGTGAAATAATAGTGTGACCGACCTCGCCAAGCGTAGAAGGCGCCAAAGAGTCTGCTTTCAAACATCTCGCAAGGCGCGTAGGTCAGAGGATCCCGCTGAGAGAAAAATCCTTCTTTCATGCTTGATGCACCGAGGGCTGCCAGCGACAAGAAAGCGTTTTGGTACACGTCGGCCATCGTCGAGGCCTCGTATCTGTTTCTTCAGAACGGGTATAGTAGACTCTGGATATGGGGGTGTCTTACTTCCAATCTTGATGTGAATCTTGTATGATGCACAATGAATCCACCCACAGCCAGCGGAAGCCAAGCTCTCGCGTCATGGAGACAGCGTCTCTAATAGATTGTGGCAAAGTGTCGATCACTATTCCGGCGTGCATAGAATCGAAATTCAATTTCGTAAGCTTGACGCCCACATTGTCCCCCCAACAATAGCTAAGCGCAAGATATTCATCTTCAGGAGGCTCTTTAGCTGTAGTTACAACTCGGACGTGACGGGGCTTATTTGGAATTTTGACATCCAATAGTCGGGTGGGGAGAGTGGATGAAGCCTGCTTGCAATTGTGGTGTGAGTCCGCGCAATCCTTCACCCATTTCAGCATCAGGTGTTTGCACGCCTTTGAGGTTGTTGACACCGCACAAAAAGGAGAGAATTGGGAAGAATCGTCCGATTTCATGGGCTCGATGATAACCCATGCGTTGAAGCCAGTTCTCTCTGTCATCAGCAGGATGCGAACTTCCCTATCACCGTGCACCACTCGACCCTGGGTGCAAAAGTAACAGTAACAATCGTCGATCAATTCCAGCCTGACAGTGAGGGAGAGATCCTTGGCCTGTCTTACCTTGGTGAGACTTTGTTCCAGAGTCACGTATCTCGCAATTTCTTTGGACGGGTCCCAGGCACTTTGAAGAATCACCGTGCAGAGATGACAGCCCGACCGAGAGGATTCTTCGACTTCAGCGCCAGTGGGGTAGTAATTGAAATCCTTGCAGAGGAAGTTACTTTCGCTGGTGGCCCACGTGTCCCAATTCTCCTTCAGCCATAACCTGACCGGCTGGCATTTTGAACATAGCGCGGACAAGCGTACATATGACTCCTTGCCCGCTTGGACTGCTTGTGCAGAGCCCGGGGGAACGAACGTCCCAGGGGCAACAAGAGGTCGGCGAGGTTGTGTGTGAATTTTTGCGCTCCGCCTCCGGCACCGGGCTGCTGTTCGGGCCTGCGGAGCGATCAGATTCTTGCAAGACTCCGCGTTACTTTTGGCTTCTTGTCCTGTCCTCTCCAACTTCGCGATTTTCGTCGAAATCTTCGGTTTACGGTTCAGGATGCTATATATCACAGGGTCGATGGCAGCAAGTTCTCGAATAGGGTCATGCGTAATAGTGGCCCGGAGAGGGGGCGGCAGCCCTCCATCCCGGAACAAATTCGAACTCCAGAGTGGCTTGAAGTATGTTGGTGCCGCCGAAGTGGCTCGAGCTAGATTCCAAACGTCACTCTCACTATGAAGTATGGCTTCCCTATCCATTTGTCAATAGTCGCGGGACAAGACCAAGGATGCTCAGCGCATAGAAATTCAGAGTAACCGATTTTGCAGCAGATGGACCTTGAAGGTGCGGTCAAAGCGATGCTGGCAATGAAGATGAAGAGCAAGGAGATTAGACGACTATGCCTATGGCCTGTAACCGAATCTACAGTCTTAGGAGGCAACACAAAAAGGTAGGGCAAGCGGGGTTCCCAGCCCCGATATTCTAGGCTTTCCCGGTCTAAAATTGGCGATCCAGAAGGCTGAGTTGGTGGCAGACGAGCAATAAGAATTGCTGGGTTCCCAAATACGAATGCTTGGAGTTCCAAGCTCAGCTTCGTGTTTTACGTAAGAGTGGAGAAAAGTTTGTTTGGAACTAGCAAGAATAGCCGCGATCCCCGTATTAAGCATTGAGCTTAGTCATTCAATATTATACATAGAGAGAATTTATAAATGTTTTTTATAAAAACAAATTATAAACCTTTTTTTTATATTATATATTTATGTATTACTTTTATACTAGTATACAAGTTTTTATTTAAATACTTTATTTATAGTTTATTTTATTTTATTTATTTATATATTTTTTTTACAAAATGTTTAAAATTATTACTTAGTATTATATATAGTAATTAATTAATACTTTTTTTTTTTAAGTTTTTAAGTTTTTATATATAGTACTTTTATAATATTATATTATATTACTATTACTATTACTATTATTACTATTATTAAATGTTTAAAATTATTACTTAGTATTATATATAGTAATTAATTAATACTTTTTTTTTTTAAGTTTTTAAGTTTTTATATATAGTACTTTTATAATATTATATTATATTACTATTACTATTACTATTATTACTATTATTATTACTATTACTACTATTATTACTATTATTATTATTACTATTACTACTATTATTACTACTACTATTATTATTATTACTATTACTACTACTATTACTACTATTATTATTATTACTATTATTATTACTATTATTATTACTATTACTATTACTACTACTACTACTATTACTACTACTATTATTATTACTACTATTATTATTATTATTACTATTATTATTATTACTACTACTATTACTATTATTACTATTACTATTATTACTACTACTACTATTATTATTACTACTACTATTATTATTATTACTACTACTATTACTACTACTATTATTACTATTACTATTACTACTACTATTATTATTATTACTATTATTATTACTACTACTATTACTACTACTATTATTACTATTACTATTACTACTACTACTATTATTATTACTATTATTACTATTATTATTACTATTATTATTACTACTACTATTATTACTATTACTACTATTATTATTACTATTATTATTACTACTACTATTACTACTACTACTACTACTATTACTACTATTACTACTACTATTACTACTACTATTATTACTACTACTATTATTATTACTACTATTACTATTACTACTACTACTATTACTATTACTATTACTACTATTATTATTACTATTACTACTACTATTATTACTACTACTACTACTACTACTACTACTACTACTACTACTACTACTATTACTACTACTACTATTACTACTACTACTACTACTACTACTACTACTACTACTACTACTACTACTACTACTACTACTACTACTACTACTACTACTACTACTACTACTACTACTACTACTACTACTACTACTACTACTACTACTACTATTATTATTATTATTATTATTATTATTATTATTATTATTATTATTATTATTATTATTATTATTATTATAACTAAAATGTTTAACTATTTAAATACTTTTATTTTAACTATAAAACTTATATAATTATTTAAAAAAAATAACTATAATATAAAATGTGTTTACTAAAGTACTAAAATAATAGTAAGTATAATAATAAAAACTTATTAATACTTTTTAAAAAGATTTATAAAAAGTTTAAAAATAAATTATGTTTACTTTTTTTTATTTTATAATTTAAGTAACTACTACTAAAACTTTAGTAAATATTATTAATTTATTTAAAAATAGTTTAAGTTCTATAATTTTAATTAGCACTTTTTTTTAATTTTTTTAAATTAAAGTTAAATTAGTAAAGTTAAATTTATACTAAGTTTTACTATACTACTAATAATAACAAAATTTAATTATTTATTTAATTTTTTAAAATTTACTAGAAAGTAAAAAAACTTATTTATTTTTATTAAAAAACTTTATTATAAATTTAAAAGTACTACTAATAAATATTTTATTAAATACTTTTAACTTTTATATACATGTTAAAAAGTAGTAGAGTATAGATAAAGTTAATAACTATAATAATAGTATATAGTATAAAGTAAATTATAAAACGTAGCTTATAAAGCTATATATAAAAGCTATAAACAAAATATATATAAAGTTCTAAAAATAAAAGAATCTATATAGTCTGTATAAAGACTTTATACAGTACTTAATTTAAATAAACTTAAAAGTAATAGTTTCTATAAAACTACATTGTAATAGTACTTCTTTTTTTATAACTATAGTTTTTATAGTTATTTTAAAGACTAAACTTCTTAAAGTACTACTAATAAAATACTTAAATTATATTTATAGTATTTTCTATTTAATAAATAAAGGTTTTAGTTAGCTTATTATATTTAGTTTATTTAACTATATACTTTAGTTATAGAGTGCTATTACAGCTATAGTAGTTTTAATAAAAGTTAATAATTTTTTTAATAAACTACTTTTACTTACTATTAATTTTTATTAGTAGAAGGAATAGTATTTATTAATAAAATAATAAATTAATTACAGTAAAGTAGAGTAGGCTAATATAAAACATATTATAAAAATAAAATTTATTTAATAGTTTAAAATAGTAGGTATATAGTAATACAGTCTTTATAACTTAAAATAAGCTTAGATTTTTTTAATCTAGTTTCTTTATAGGGCGTAAAGTCTTAATATTCTAAGTATTTAGCTATATAAAATTCTTATATAAAATAAATAAATACGACAGTAGTATACGTTTATTTAGTTTTTATAATAAACTTATATAATTAATAGTTTAGTATATAGATAGTTTATATTCTTTTATATTTTAGCTATAAACTTTTTAAAGTCTTAGCCTTATATAAAGTAAATAGTAGCTAATAGTTTAAACTTAACTTTTAAATAGAAACTATAGTTTATAAAAAATAGAAAAATAATAGTTTTTTTTAAGTAAGGAGAGTTTAAAATAAACTCAGCTAATAGTAATTATTTAAACTAGTTATTTTATAAGTAGCTAATATATAACTATAGGTACTATTTAAAAACCACGTTAGTTTATTTTAACTAGCTATTAATTTCAAGATAGTATGTAGTTAATAATAGAGTTATAATCTTCAGCTAATAATTTAAGTACTTTTAAAATTTAGAAATAAATTAAAGTTTATAGTTAAAAAAAAATAGTACTTAGTAAGCTATAAAGCTTTTATATATATATTAAAAATAAATAAATAGTATTTTTAGTGTTATAACATATTTAGCAGGAAATTAAGTACTTTATTTTTATTAAATAATAGATTATAGTTATTATAGTATTATAACAACTACTTAGTAGTAAGTAAATAATAAAGTCTATAAATATATTCTTTTAAATATAATCTAAAATAGATAGTAGTTTTCAAACTTCTTAATAGGCTTCTTTTAATAGAATAGTATAATAATAAATATAATAGTTATAAAGCTAATAAATAATAAAGTTATATATATAAAGCTAGTAGTACTTACAGGATAGTAGTTTATATATCTTATTATAGTCTATATAGCTAGTAATAGAGCTCTTATAATAGAAATAAAATAGTTTAGCTTTTAACTTATTTATATTAAGTATATAGAACTTTTTTTATACTATAAATATCTATTTATTTTAGTATACTTAGCTAGTGTTAGGTATTTATTCTTATAATTTTTATTCTATAAGTTAGTTAGTATAAAGTTAATTATAGAATTAATATAATAGCCTTTTTAAAATAAGATCTAGATTTTTTAGTAGTAACAGGTTTTTAATCTATTTAAATTCTAAAATAGTAGTAAGTCTAGTAGTAGTAGTAGTAAAAATAAAAGTAGAAATAAATTTAGTAAGTAATAATAGTTTAGCAGCATATTAACAAAGCTAATTATAGATTATTATAATAATTTTATAAGTAGAAGTTTCTAATAAGTTAAAGAAATAAACTAATTTTTTCTTATAATTAGTTATAGCAGGTAAGGTAGTAGCTAGAAGTAATTTAAAGTTTTTTTATTTTAAAATAATTTAACTTTAGTAGTAAAGCCTTTTATTTCCTTTTTATAGCAAATTAGCTAATTTTTTAATTAAAGAGTTTAACTTTACATCTTACTTTCTAAAATAGTATATAATTTTAAAGTTAAAGTAAAATAAGAATTTAGACTAGCAGACTTAGTAGTAGTTTAATAACTTTATTATTATAAAATACTTTAAATTATAGTAGTCTATAATTACTATAATTAATAAAGTATATTTTTTAAGTTCTAGCTATTATTTTTTAAAGTAGTAAATAATTACTAATAGTTTCTTATTATAGATCTTATAATTACACTCTATTATTAAGTGCTTTTTTAAAAAGAATATAACGGGCTATAAAATACTATTATTTCTATATTATAATAGTATTTCTATAGAGATGTAGTTAGAGGTATTTATTTTAATAATAACTTTTTTTTTCTTAATTAAATAGCACTAGAATAGGTACTATAGTAAATACTATTTTTAATTTTTAAAAGACTTTCTTATAGCTATTATTTTAATTAAATAGTATATTTTTCCGTGTTAGGCAAACTAGTAGAGTAGTAATATAAAAAAATTCTTATATAAAATAGTAGTAGAAGTTTATAAAGCTAATAAATATTTATATATTTATAATATAGATTAGTGTTATTTAGCTAGCTACTATTTTAATTTTTTTTAGGTTCATACAAGTACTATTACGGTCTATAATTAGGTATAGAAATTAAGTTTTAGTTATAAAGAACTTATACTTTTCTACTTTTACATATAGGCCTGTTTTTTATAAACTTTTTAGTATTAAATAAAAGTATTCTTTATATTTAGCATAAGTACAGCTATAGACTAGAATATTATCTATATAAATAGTATAAAAGTAGTCTAGATATTTTTATAAAATATTATTTATATACTACTAAAAGGTTATAGAAGTACTTATTAACTTAAACAGCATTACTAGTATTTTATATAAACTAAAATAGGTTTAGAATACTATAAGCTACTTTTAGCTAGCCTTAATATAAAAGTTATTAAAGGCCTATAAATATTAATCTTAGAAAAGTATTATATTTCTTTTAAGTTATTTAATAGTTTCTTAGTTAGTAGTAGTAGGTAATAGTTCTTTACTATAATTTTATTTAGTATATAATAATTAATGTAAAATTAGAGTCTTCTATTTGTTTTTTTAATAAATAAAACTAGAAATATAGTTAAAAAGCTACTAAAGTAAATAAATCCCTTTTAAAAGTTTTTATTAAGCTATTTTTAGAATACCTATAGCTTTATATAAAATATTAGATATAAATACCTAAAAAGCAGGATTTTTTCTTTTATTAGCTAGATATTATAATTATATAGGTAATACAATAGCAAGTTTTCAGCTTTTTCTAATAAAAAGAACTAATAAAACTAAAATAGAAATTTCTAGATATTAAGTAAAAGCTTTTTCTATAAGTTTATACTCTTAATTATAGTAAAAGCTTACTTAATATCTTTTATAAAGATAATAAATAAATAGTAACTACTATAGTAAGTATATATAGTATAGACTTTTAAAAATATAAAATAAATATTTAGTTTCTTATAGTTCTTCTAGTTATAGGAGAATTTAGAAATTAATTTCTATAGAATAAAAGTAACCTTATAAGTTTATATTAGAGTAAACAAGATTCTATAATAGTTGTAATAAAATAAGTTATTAAATATAAAAATATTTATAGTTTAATTAATTTAAGAGTTATAGTACTATAACTAGTATATTTTTAGCATAATAAAGTACAACTCTAAAATAGTTATAAATAAATAGATTATTTTAGTATAGTTATTAATATAAAGTTTTATAATAATATATAAGGCAATAAATTTACTACAGAACTTAGTTTTATTTATAATATTAAAATAGAATAGTTTCTTTAACTGTTTTAGCTAAAAGTTTATAGAAATAATCTAATTTTAGTTAATAAAGTCTCTTTTAGCTCTATTATTAATAAGGCTATAAATAACAGTAATATAGCTAGTAAACTATATTAAATATCTAGTAATAATAAAAATTAGTTTAGTAAGTAGTATAAGAGTATAAGATTATAAATTAAGCTCTTTCTTAATTAATATCTTATAGATAGTAATAGTAAAGATTTTATAAAAGTATAGTTTTAAAACTAAAATATAACTTAGCTACAGCTTAAAGCTTTTACTAGACTATATAATAGAAAATATAATAGGATATAAAAATAGGTAGAAAGGTAAATTAGAGACAAAAATAGCAAACTAAATAGTATATAAATAAAGATACTTTAAAACTAGCAAGTATTAAAGTAAAAGTAATAAATAATAAAATAACTTTTTAAGCTATAGTAATAGTATTTACAATGTTTTTTATAGCTCTAGCTTAAAGAATTTATTTAATAGTAATAGCTTAGGTTTATAAATTTAATAGTAAAAGTAGTAAAAGTAGCTATTAATAGAAAAATAATATACTTCTAAGTTATAAGCTAGAAATTATAAGTTTTATAACTATTTATAAAAGTAGCTAAATTATAGTAATAACAGTAGCTTTTAAGGTCTTATAAATAATAGACTTGTAAATAGTACTAGTAATTTAGTAGTAAATTATAAAATAGTATATTTCATAATTTCTTAAAAACAGCATTCTGTAGAAGAATTAGTAGGAATTCTTTAGATAAGCTAAATTCAAGAGCTAACTATTAGAATTCTATTAAAAAAACACTAAATTCTTAGTTCTTCTAGCAGAGTTTAAATAAATTTTGTTAGATATTATAGACTTAATTTAGGTCTCTATAGGCTTACTCTAAGATTTCTAGTATTATAAAATAATCTAGTAAGTAGTAGATACTATTAGTAATATATAAAAAAAATTATTTATATAGTATATTTTTAAGTTATTTATTTATATAAGCTATATAAGATTTAGTAGTAGGAAAACAGTCTTAATTTATAATTATCTTTATATAGATTTATATTATAAAGTGTTAAAAATTATTTTAGTTACTACTAAACTTATTAAAGTTAAATAAGCATTTAGAAAGGGTATAAATTAAAAACAAAATAAAAGTAAATAAAAAAGAAATAATTATAAATAATTTAATTTTAGTTAAAATAGTAGTAGAGACAAAAATAAAAATAAAAGTAGAAATAGTAAAAATAATAAAAGTAGTAAGTATTAGGCTTTTAAACTATAGTTATATATATAAGTTTATAATTTACTTTTAAACTTTTTATAACTTCTTTTTTTAATAGCTATAAATTTTTTTAAGTATTATAACTTACTTATAAAAGTTTACTATCTTTATTATAGTAATAATAAGTTACTATAATTAGCCTTTATAAATGCTATAAAGAACTATAATATAGTTTAGCTATTTTTATAATTATTTCTATATAAATTATATAAATTTATTTTTATTTTATAAAACTAGTAGAGGTTATAAAGCTAATATATAGAAAATAAAGCTATACAATATTAAAAAATAATACAGTATAAATAAAGTTAGTAACTATAATAATAGTATATAGTATAAAATAAATTATAAAACGTAGCTTACAAGGCTACATACAAAAGCTATAAACAGAATATATATAAGATTTTAGAAATAAGAAAGCTTATATAGTTTATATAAAGACTCTATATAGTACTTAATTTAAATAAGTTTAGAAATAATAGTTTTTACAGAACTATACTATAATAATACACATTTAAAAAAAAAAAAAATTAATAATACTTATAAACTTTTTTATAAATTAGAATATATATATAGTAAAGTAATTAGTTGTGTTTTTACTGGCTATATATAAAAACTTAAATAAAAAACTTACTACTTTAAATAAACTTAATTTATTTTACTAAAAGTAAAAAAACTTTATTACTTATTTTACTAAATTTTATAAACTAGTTACTAATACTAAACTAAATAAAATAGTTTAATTATATAGTTAAAAAAATTATTAAATAACAATTTTTACTAAATAATAGTAAGTATTAAAATTTGTAATATACTAAATAACTATTTTAATTTAATATTTTTATATAATAATAACTTATAGTATTTATTAATAATATATTATTTTATACTATAACTTATACTATAAAAAACTTTAATATTATAAAAATTAATACTTTTAACTGTGTTTATATTAAGTTAACTAAATAAAAAAATATTATTAATTAAAACTTTATTACTAATATAATAAATTTAGTTACTGTTAGTAAAACTATTTTATACTTTTATTTAAGCTTTAATTTAATAAGTTTTTTTAAACCTATAATTTTTTATTTAACTTTTATAATTTATTATTAAGAAATACTTTTTTATAATTATTTTATATATTTTTAATTAGCTTTAATAAATTTTATAACTAAAAACTTAACTACTAACTTTAACTTAATTTATTAAAAGCTTTATTTTAAAAATAAATTAGTTTTTAAAATACTTTTAATACTAGATTTTTATTAACTTATAAATCTTTTATTTAACAACTAATTTATAAGCTTATTAAGTAAATATTTTATATACTATTTAATAAAATAGCTTATTTTATTTTAATACTACCTTAATTACTATTAAAGTAACTAATAAAAATTATAATAGTAGATTTTTAGTTTATATTTAAAAACTCTATTTTTTACTACTTTAAACGTTTTATATTCTACTAATTTTAATAGTAAATACATTAAAAAAAGTTGTATTTTATATACTATTAATATAACTTTTTATTAACTTAATTATATTAAAAAGATTTTTTTTTGTCATAACTACTAAAAAGTATAAACTAATTTTTAACTAATTTTAACTATAATATATAAAAGTTACTATTTAAATTCTTTTTATTACTAAATATATTATTTATATTCTACTTAACTTTAAAGCTTTTTATAAAAACTTATTACTTACTTAAAAAACTTTTTAGTAAATTTTTTACTAAAAAAGTTTTTACTTTAATACTTTCTTTTATATAATACTTTTAAACTTATATATTAAAATTATTACTATTTTAATAGCTAATATTAATAAAGCTCTAAATTTAAAAACTTACACTTATTTAGTTACCAAAATTTTAGAAAAGTATTATAATACTTTTAAAATATTTTTATATAAAAAACTTAATAAACCACTTAAATATTGTTTATATAACTATAAAAAATCTTTTAAAAAAAAGTAATTTAAATTTAAACATTTTTATAAAAGGTTTTAAAATAAATAAAAAGTTTTAAAAAGTATTTTAATAACTACTTTACTAAAAGATTTATTAAAGTAAATATGTTTTTTATAGCTATACTAATTTTTTTTTATAAAAAAATTTAATAAAAGTTTTTAATTTTATGTAAACTACTTAATTTTAAATATTATTACTATTAAAATCTATTATTTTATTTTAGTAAAGTAAAGTACTTTATAAAGTTAAATATCATTTTAGTTTTTAATTACTTTTATATAATAAAAATAAATAAATAGTTAACTATTTTTTAAATTTAATATAGTTTATGTAAATATTTTATTATACTTTTTAAATTAGCTAACATACTAAGTATATTTTAATACTATATAAATAATATTTTTTAATTATTTCTTAATATATTTTATATAGTTTACTTTAATAATATTTTAATTAATAATAACTTTTTTACACAAATATAAATAATACGTAAAATAAGTTTTAAAAACTTTTTAAAAAAATTCTAGTTTTTAACTTAATATTAATAAATATAAGTTTTATTAAAAATAAGTTACTTATTTTAAATACATAATTTTAACAAAAAAATTATTATAAATATAAATAAAGTAAAAAAAACGTTTACCTAGAAATTTTCTAAAAATGTAAAAAATATATAAATATTTTTAATATTTACTAATTTCTATTAATAATTTATTAATAACTTTTTTATATTATATTTATACTTATAATTTTAATAAAAAATATTTAATTTAAATTTAATAATACTTACTAAAAAATGTTTAAATTTTTAAAGTATATATTTATAACTATTTTAATTATTTAATACTTTAATTTCAAGTTACTAATTATTATAAAAACTAATTTCTTAAACTATATATTATAAATAGTAATAAGTAAAAGAATATTACTAATAGTAATAACTATAATATAATAAATAACTTAAAAAATAATTACTAGTTACTAGCTAAAAAGTATACTAAAAAAATAAAATATTAAGCAAAAAACAAAATAGTTACTTTAAAAAGTAAAATATAAAATAAAGTTACAAACTAATATTATTAAAAAACTTTATATAATTAATAGTAAAAAAAATATATAACGTTTTATATATATAGTTATAAAATAATAAATATAATAAGTGGTAATAAAAACTTATTAATTTATTAAAACTTATTTCTTATAAATTATAAGTAAAAAAATCTATTATATAAAAAAGTTTTTTTTTTTAATTTTAAATGGTTATTTTTTATACTTATTTTTTTATTTCTTACATTTTTAAAAATAAGTTATATAATAAATTAATTAAACTATTATTTATTATATTTTTATATTAATAAAATAACTTATATTAATATAAAACTATAGTACATATAATTAATACACTATTTACTTTTAAAAAAATCTATAATTTATTTTATATAGTATATAGTTAAGTTTTTATAACTTTACTATATAAAATGTAGGTAAATAAAAGTTTTTATATTAATTTATAATACTATAAGTACTTATAAGTTACTTAACTAATATAAATAATAGTAAATTTAAATAATATAGTTTTAGTACTAGTTTTATTTATAACTTAAATTATATAGTAATAATAAGTATAAATTTTAAAACTTCATTAAATAATTTAAAAGTTAAAAAATAAAAATAACTTTTAAATGTATATATTAAGTACTAAAATATAACTACTTAAAAAGTTTAATACTACTAAAAAACATTTTAAATTTAATTTTTATAAAAATAGAAATATATACTTAATTTAATAAAAGTGCTTTTTTTAAAAATTAAAATAAAATTTTTATAACTAGCATAAATATATAAAGTAGAGCTATAAATTAGTTTAAGTTAATAACTAAAAACTATTTAAAAAAAATAATAAATTAAAAATAACAAATAAAGTTAAAATAGTTTTTAAAAACTATATAAACTTTAAAAAACAAATTATTATAATTTTTAGTAAAGTTAAAAAAAATATTTAGTAAAATAAAAATAAAAATTTAAAATAAAGTAAATTAGTATTTATTTATATAGTTAAGTTTTAATAACTATAGTTAAAAAGTAACTAAAATAAAGTACTATTAATAGTAGCCTATTATACTAAACTCAAAAAATAAATTAAAAATAAACTAGTTAAAAAAATAAGTTAAAAAGTTTATAAGAACTTATAAAAGCTATAGTTAGAATTAATAATTAATAGTATAAAAAGAACTTAAATTAAAAAAAAACTAATTATTATTAATTAAAAAAACGTTAATATAATAAAGTTAAGTATATAATTCTATAAATCTTAATATTAATAAAGTTTTAGTAAAGAAAAAAAAAATCTAAGCTTAAAAACCAAAAAAATAAAAAATAGCTTATAACTTAAGAATATAAAAAGAAATTTAAAAGAAAAGTATATTTAAAATATAAAGATATTAAATACTTTATAAAAAATTACTTTAATAAAAAAAATTGTAATAATTAAATAAAAATCTACTAATTAAAAGTAATAAAAACTAAAATTACTTAATAATAAAACTATAACTATTAAAATTAAAAGTAATAAATGTTAAATTTATAAAAATAATAGTTATTATAAAAAAACTATAATATATATTATTAAAAAGTAGAAAGTATGCTAGCTAATAAAAGTAAAAAAAAAATTATATAAAGTAGTAAATACTAAAGTAAAAAACTTAATTATATACAAAATAAAATAAATTAAAAACTATTTAATAAAGTAAAATTAAACTTTAAACTTTTAGTATATAAAGTTTTTAATGTTATAATAATAATTATTTAGCATAAATTAAATAAAAATATGTACTAAATTAATGGAGTAAATAGTTATATAAAAAAAACTCTAAATTAAAATATTAGAAAATAGTATTAAAAAAAGAGTTTAATAAATATAAAGTATAACTAAAAAAAGTAGTAATATTATAATATAATAGTTTTATAGAAAAAAAAAATAACTAAATTTTTAATAGAAATTTAGTAAATAAAACTATATTTAATAAATAAAACATGTAATATTTTAGTTTAGTAAAAATAATAAAGCTTATTAAAAAATAGTAAAAATAAATATAATAAAGCAAAAACGCCTTTACTTACTACATAAGTTAAAAACTAAAAAGTATTTAATAAAGTAAAACTTTTTAAATATTAAATCTACAAATTAATAAATTACTAAAAAAAAAGTTATAAATAGAAAATTTATTTAATTTAAATAAAAAGTAAGTAAAAAAGTAGTTAAAAAATAAAAACTTACTAAGTCTAATTTTAATAAGAATACAAAAACTTTTAGTAATTAAAAAAACTAGTAAAGTTCTTAGTATTAAAAACTACATTAAATAGTATATATATTAGAATGCAAATATTATAAAAACAAAAAATAAATAATAAAAAATAAAAAAGCTTAATATATTAACATATTTTTTATAAAAAATGTTTTCTAAAATAAAAATACTTAATATATAAAAATAAAAAAATAAAAAAAGTATTATTAAAAGTTTTATACTAAAAGCTACTTTAACTAATACTTTATATATATAAGAAATAACCAACTTTTTATAAATTAAAATTAAAATTAAAATCATAAAATATATAAATTATTATTAAAAAACTAGTAGACTACTAGTAAGTTTAAACTAGTAATATAGTTATTAAAACTTTTAAATTATAATAAATATAATAAGAACTATGTTTTTATTTTAATATAAAAATAAATAAAAAACCTTTAAACGTTTTAGCAAATAGTAAAGTAAATAAAATATTTATTTTAAATTAATAAATTAAATAGAATAAAGTATTATATTAAATTAAAATATATTTAAAAAAAGTAAAAAAAGTAAATAATAATATAAGTAGCTGTTATATTATGTAATTTTATTACATAATTTAAAGATATTAAATATAAAAAACTTTAAAATAATAAAATACCTATAAATTCTTATTTAGTAGTCTTAGTATATAAGTAGCTTCTTTTAAGTAAAAAAATTAAGAGAATAAGTATATAAATAGTAAAACATTATCTTATTATTTAAGACTAGAAAATAATTGTAACTATAAAAAGCTAAAACTAATAAAAAAAGAAAACACCTTTTTATATAGTAAATTTTTTATTATTATTAACTAATTAATTTTTACCTAAACTTGTTAGTTTAATTAGTTATAATTATAAATAATAAAGTCTACTAAAACTTTTTTATGTATAGACTTTTTTTAATTTACTTTTATTACATTACGTGTTTTACTTAGCTTTTTTTAGTAAGTTTCTTACTAATTTAGTTTTTAATACTTATTTTTAATTATTTTTAATTAGCGTTTTAAACTCTAGTAAAATTACATTCTTATTTATACTTAGTAATCTTATTATACTATTAACTTAAGTATTTTATATAATTCTATTATTAAGTGTTTACTATATATAGTACTTAATACTTTTTTTTTTAACTTATTAGCTTTTTATTAAGAGTCTTTTTTTCTTATAACTATTTATATATTATTATATAGCTATGTTTTTAATTTAGTTTTATTATTACGTTTTATAATATACGCTTTTTTTTAAGCTTTTAACTTAAAAGTTTGTATATTTATTTTTATAGACTTTTTTATAAAAGTAGCCTATACTTTTTATTATATTATAAGCTTTTTTACTTTATTTTTATTTTTATTATAGTTTTAATAATAACTAAGGTTAAATTATTAACTTTTTAAGCTTATTATCTTATAAAATTAATTCGTGATTAGAATTACTTTATATTAACGTTATATAGTAACTATTTTTGCCATAAGTAAATATACTTAATTAATATCTTATTAAACTATTATTTTAAATATGTTAACTATTATCTAAAGTGTAATTTAATTATAATTAAGCTAAAATTAAATTATACTAATTAGCTTAAAACTAACCTATGTTTCTATTTTTATATAGCTTAAGTTTTTTTTAATAAACTTTTTTTTTAATATTAAATAACTTAGACTTAAAAAAAAAATATCTTACTAAATAACTTTATTTATTAAAGTATTATTATACTAAGTTAGTTGTTTACAAGCTAGCTTTTATTAAAAAGCTTAAAAAATTAGAAAAAAAAGTAAAGTTTTTATAACTATAATTTTCTATTTTTAAATACTTTATTTAAGTAGGTTTCTCTCTTAATACTTTTTTTTTTACTACTAAATTAGGAAAATACTTAATTATTTTTTTCTCTAGAATTTAGTGCTTATAAATTCTTAGAGTAAAACTAGTTAATTAGCTAAGTATAATACTTTATATACTTAATTAATTTCTATATATTTTCTTTTAGTTTATAGTTTTTTTTTATTAAACTAAATATTTCTACTAATGTTTAAATTTCTATAGTCTAAAGATTTTACTTACTTTCTATTTAGAATTATTGTTTGGTTTTAGCTAAACTTTTTTATTATAGATTATAATAAAAATAAAAGCGCAACCAAAAAGGCATTACTATAAAAAAAATAGTATAAAGAAATATATAAGAGATACTAAAGAGTAGAGATAAATTAGTAAAAACAGAACTTATAAATAAAACTACTCTAAAATAAATTTAAGTTTTATAGGGAATAGTATTTAGATAAAGTAAGTAAATTAAATAACTAGCTACAGTAAGATATATAAAAAATAAGTATAAATAAAAAAGATAAGAATAAGTATAAACTTATCTTCTCTTATTTTTTTTAGTAGTATTTAATATACTTCTAAATAGTATATAATATACGCATAAAGGATTTACTATAAATATAGGACATTAAACAGCTTATAGTTACTTTTAAACTTTTATAATTACTCTAAAATTAAGATTTATATCTTAAGTAAAATAGTTTAATACTATTCTATTAAATTTTAACTTATTATACCGTTTCTTTTATTTTAACTGAGTTAACTAATTTCCACTAAGTCTAACAAGCTATCTAATCTAGATATAAGAGAACTAATTAATGTTATATAGTTAATTAGATAACTAGTTACCAGTATAATATTACATTAGTAAGTTAGTAATTTATAATATTATAATTATTTATCTTAAAAAAGTAAAAAAAGCAGTTGGATAGATTCTAATATAATATTATTTAAATAAGGTTTATAATAACCTACTATAAAGATAAATAAAAACTTTATTCATCAGAAGAAAGTAGTAGTGAAGAAGAAGTTATAATAGAATTTTTATTTATAACTAAAAGTATATCCAGAGGATAAAAGAGTACATAATAAATTATCTAGAAATAAAAAATAGCTATTATAAAGTTACGTAATACCCTAGTTAACCTGTAATAATAGGTAGTAATAGGAAAAACTATAAAAAGAGAAATAATAAAAATATAGCCCCCTATAAAATTTAATAGTAATAGAGATAAACTTAAAACCTTTATAATAACTATAAACTTTTATTATTAATTTAATTAAGCATTATTTATAACTAACTAAGATTAAATTTTAGTAGTTAGTATAAATATAATAGGAAGAGCTATAAGATAGTTTAAAATACTTACTAGGGATTATCTAGCTAATAGAGATTTTAATTTAGAAGTAGTAGAACTTATAGACTATAATAATAACATATAATAAGCCTTTAAAAATTACGAAAGTTTTAAAAAGAAAATGATTATAGTCTTTAGAGAAATTAATAAAGAAATAAAAGTAATTTAAAAGCTTTAATAGCTTAAGTAATAGACATTAGCAGCTAATTATTTAGCAGAATTTAAATAAATCTAATTATAACTTAATTAAGTGGACTAACTATTAGTTATAATATACTATAAAGAATTAAAAGATAAAATTAAAGATAAAATCTCTAAAGATAAATAACTAAGTATACTATTTAAAATTATTAAATAAGTAGTAACCATTAATAATTACTAGTACTAATAAAAATAAAAGAAGAAAGTATATAAAAAACTAGTAATATATATACCTCAGAGAAATAAGAAGGATATCTAAATATATAATAAAATAGATATTAACTATAATAAGGTATTTATAGATAAATAAGGAAAGTAAACTAAGAAATAAATAAAACACTATACACAAAAAGCCTATTTAGAATATAAAAAATAAGAACATTTTATTAAAGACTATAAGTAATAATAAGTAGATATTAAGAAAACTTATATCTAAACTAAAGTACTAAAAAAAATTAAGATAGCTATAATCTAAGTAAAATAAGTATAAAACTAAATTACTAAGAAAGCTATTATATAGAGAACTAAGAAAAAGTAATATTAAATATATAGAAGTTATATATACCTTAGAATAGAATACGAAATATTGTATTAGTAAGTAAAAAATTATTTAGTAGAACTAACTAGTAATATAACCCCTATAATATAAGAAATAGTAATACAATAATATAATGCTAAAAACTATAAAGATATGTAAAGATTTTATAAGATTATAGAACAAAAAAGAGAACCCTTTAAAAAAGAGGATTAGAAATTTAGATAAAAAAAAAATTATAAAACAGAAAATAGAAAAGAACTAATATTTATAATAATTATATAGTAAGTATGCTAGGAATATTATTAGATATATAAATTAAAGTATTATTTAAAGGAATATTATGTTACCAAATACTAGAAAGTTACTCTAGAAGATAGAATATATAAATACTAATAAGTATTATAGTTAGTAGGAAATAAACAGTATAAGAAATTAACTAAACAAAAACTAGCTATATAAATAAATAAGATCTATTAATAAATACTTATATTAGTTATAACTTATATAACGTACTATTACCCTATTAGACATCCGGAACTAGGATGGGACTAGAATAAGAGAGAGGAAATAACTTTTTTATTAATCTTATAAATATAAGATAATAATACTATAAATAGAATAATAAAAAAAGAATACTAGATATATACAGCACTAGATTATATAAGAATAAACTATAAATAGAGTAAGTATATTATACGTGTTAAAGAACTAAAGATAAAAAAAATATTATAATAACTCACAAATAAAAAAAAACTTAACTTATAATAAGAACTGGTTTATACGGATTCGGAAGATAAATTATAGGATTTAAATTTAAGTAAATATAAATAGTTACTATAGAATAAATGCTAACTAGGATATTAATTATATTAAACTAAATATTATTAAAAAAAATAGTTAGCTATAGAATCATATAAGAAACTCATATATTAAAAATGTTTTCTAAAATGGAAATATAAGGATTATAGAGAATAAGCTAAAAACATATATAAAATACTTAATAAGGAAGTATGTTAACTCTAAAGATGTTTAATCTACAGACCTAAAAAGAAAACACTAAAGAAATAACTACTATTTAGGAGTTAGCTATATATAAAAAACTAAAAAACTAATAGACTATAACTAAGCTACTAGAAAGCTAAGAAAAGGTTAAAAGGAATATATTAATTATATATATATAACTAAACTGAAAGAAATACGAAAACAAGCTATATGTGGATATATATATTAATAATAACTAAATACTAACACTTATAAACAGTAGAGCTAGTAAGATACTAATATTAAATAAATAAATATAAAAATACTAGACACTAATTAGAGTTTTTAATAAACCTATATAAGTAAAACGTATAGACAATAGTTTAATAGCATTTAGAAAAAATCTAATTAATCTTAAAACATGAAATATAACTATTTAGGCAGTAGATTACAAGGATAACTGTTATATTAAAATTATAAATCTAAATAGTAAGAATTTTATCTTAGGATAGAACTAACTAGCGTGATAAAATTTAATTATTAATTAGAAAAAAAAGACTATAGGAATCAGGGACAACTACTATAGATAGTAATAATAAGTAATAATATAAATAAAAACAACGACACTTCGTGAGACCAAATTCGTTATGCTAAAAGAATATTAAAAAGAATTTAAAAAATAGTTTTTTAAGAAAGTTAAAAACTAATTACTAGAATATTAGCACTAAGACTATAGAATTACGCTTAAAGAAAGAACGGATTTAAAACCAGAACTACTATATTAAGTACCTATTTACTAACAGGAAGAATTATAGAGATTCTTATAAAAAAATTAGTAGAAAGAATATATATAAACTAGCTAAAGTAAAATAGCCTTACTAATACTCTTTATACTAAAAAAGAATAGAAAACTATAGTTATATATTAATTATAGATATTTTAATAAAGCTATAGTAAAAAATCATTACCTTATACTACTAATATTAGAACTTATAAATAAACTTAAAGGAGCTAAATATTTTAGCCTTTTTAATATAAAAAATAAATATTATTAGATATAAATAGCTAAAGGACACGAATAGATAATAGTATTTAAAATAAAATATAAATTATTTAAATACTTAGTTATGCTAATGGGACTTACTAACGCACTAGTAATATTTTAAATAATTATTAACTATATACTAAGGGAATACCTAGACGTATTTGTAATAGCATATTTTAATAATATATTTATATATATAAATAGAATACTAAAAGAACATGTTAAGCACACTAAGAGGATATTACAAAAGCTTAAAAAATATAAGTTATATATTTAAACAGAGAAATATATGTTCTATAGAATGGAAGTTAAGTTCTTAAAATATTTAATATCTCAAAACGAAATAGTAGTTAATTTTAATAAGATAAAAGATATACTATCTTAGCTAACACTAATAAATACTAAAGAAGTTTATTCTTTTTTTAGATTTATAGAATTTTGCTGATAATTTATTAAAAACTACTTAAAAATTACTATACTCTTAATGGAATTATTAAAGAAAGATTAATAATTTAAGTGGGAATAACACAAGGAAAATGCTTTTAACATATAAAAAAAAAGTATTCTAATAACTACTAATATTAAAGATATTTAATTTATAACTTTAAATAGAGATATATGTAGACGCATTAGATAGGACTACTAAAGCTATTCTAATATAAATACAGAATAATAAATAAAAACATTTAATAGATTTTTTATCTTATAAACTCATAACTACTGAGTTAAACTATGATATTTATAATAAAAAACTATTGGTAATAGTTTAAACATTTAAAAAATAGAGATATTACTTAGAAGAAGCTAAGTATTAGATTATTATATATTCAGACTATAAAAACCTAATAGTATTTATAATAACTAAGAAGTTAAATTAACGATAAGTTAGATAATAAGAGCTAGTTTCTACTTTCGATTTTTAAATACCTTATAAATTAGAAAAAGAGAATATAGTGACTGACGCGCTTAGTTAATAAGTAAATTATATAAAAAACATATTAGAAATATATAATATAATACTTAAATAAAGATCAGACAGATTATTAGGAAGCTTATAGATAAATATTAAAGTAATAGTTATTATAGAAAATACGTGGTAAAAATAAATCAGAGAATATAATAATAAATAACTATAATAGTATGAAACTAAAACTATTTTTATACCAGATGTATTATAGAAGAAATTTATTAAAGACTAACATTCAGCTAAAATACACAGATATTAAGGGATTAAGAAAACTATAGAACAGATTAACAGATATTTCTGAATTCCTAGAATATAAAAAAAGGTTAGAGCTATTCTTTTAAAATGTATTAAGTACAAAAAAAAATATATTAAGATATAAGAAATATAGACTTATATAACTAATTCCTTTACTAGACTTACTATAGGAATTAGTTATAATAGACTTTATTACAGGAATACTAATAATAACCACCTTTTAAGGCTAATAATATAACATAATACTAGTTATAATAGACTAACTTATAAAATATATATATTTTAAACTAACACATACGGAAATTAAAGCAGATGAATTGGTAACTATATTTATTAAATTATTAATTATATAATATAGACTGCCATGAGAATTTATTATAAACAGAGATAAATTATTTATATTAATATTTTAAAAAATGTTTATTAAAAAGCTAGGGGCTGAACACCGTCTCTTAATAGTATTTTATCTATAAATAAATAAATAAATAGAAAGGATAAACCAGACATTATAATAATACCTATAAATATATATTAATAAATAATAAGATAATTAGATTGACTTACTACTAATAGCTAAGTTTATATATAACTTTATAAAATTATTAACTACTAGAAGATTACTATTTCTTATAAACTATAATTATAAGCCTACAGCTTATCAAGAACCACAGAAATTAAATAAAATATTAAAATTAATAAAAATAAAGATTAAAAAGTTATAATAATTTTACTAAGAAATAGTAGAAAAAATTACTCAGAAAGGAGACCTTAATAAGTAATAAAGAGATAAACTTAAAATTAAAAAACTAATTTTTAAAAAAAAGAATAAAGTTTTTCTGTTATAAAAAAAATTAAAAATTAAATAACCATTAAAGAAACTAGATCACATTAAGTTAGGACTATTTAAAATTAAATAATAAATAAAATCTATAAATTACGAACTATAATTACCTAAAAACATAAGGATTTATCTAGTTTTTTATATTTTATTACTAGAGCCAGTACTATAAAATGCTGAACTATAGATAAAACTCAAACTTAAAAAAAACACTACTAAGTATAAAGTTTAATAAATTCTGAACTGTTAATAATTTAGGTGTTAGTAGAAGTATTTAATTAAATAAAAAAACTACAAACCTAAAGATAATACATAAAAGCTAGTTAGAAACTTAAAGAATAGTTTAAAATTAATTAACTAGTATTATTAGATAAACTAGTGAACGTTTGCTCTAAGTCTATATCTAGTAAATAAAAAAAATAAAAAACATTCTACTTAAAACTAGAGAAGAAAGACGAGGCGACACTAGATACTATAAATTATAATATACTAAGTTAATTCTAATAGCTTTACTTTTTTTTCTTTATTATATAAACTTTATTAATTAAGGTAAGCTTACGCTGAAATATCTTCTTCTTCTAAAAATCTATTTAGGCTAACTAATAGCAAATCTGCATTTTATAAACGTAAAGTTTTTCTTTATAATAATAATAAACCAACAGGTCATTCTAGGTTTTTTTAAGTTATTAATATAATTTCTTCTTATTATAATTTAGATAATTCTACTTAGATTACGAAACTATAAGATTATACTTTATATTTTAATTAATACACTCAAAACATTACCTAGAAGCTAGATTTATAAGATAATGATAGTTATTATTATAATAATAGGAATATAGAGATAGTATATAATAGTTATTTCTTAGAACCCTTTAAGCTAAATAGTAAGCTTATTTTAAGAATAATTCTACTTAAGTTATTCTTAGGAAATTAAAAGAATAGAAAAGGTATAAGAGATTTTTATAATCTTAGCTTTCACACAAAGAACCAGCTACCTTTATACTATCTATAAAAAGAAAAACAGAATAACCTTTAAGCTAAAGGCTTAGAGAAAGGGGATAATATTAAAAATTATAATAAGAATAAAAATATAACTAAAAAGGCATTATTGTGGAAAAAATAATATAAAGAAATATATAAAAGATACTAAAAAGTAGAGATAAATTAGTAAAGACAGAACTTATAAATAAAACTACTCTAAAGTAAATTTAAGTTCTATAGGGAATAGTATTTAGATGAAGTAAGTAAGTTAGGTAACTAGCTATAGCAAAATACATAGAAAATAAGTATAAATAAAAAAGATAAGAATAAGTATAGACTTATCTTCCCTTATCTTCTTTAGTAGTATTTAATATACTTTTAAATAGTATACAATATACGCATGAAGGATTTACTATAAGTATAAAACATTAAATAGCTTATAGTTACTTTTAATTCTTTATAATTACTCTAAAATTAAGATTTATACTTTAAGTGAAATAGTTTAATACTATTCTGTTAAACTTTAACTTATCGTACTGCTTTTTCTATCTTAACTAAGTTAACTAATCTCTACTAAGTCTAATAAGCTATCTAATCTAAACATAAGAGAACTAATTAATATTATATTAGTAAGTTAGCAACCTGTAATATTTTTTTTACTAATAGTATATTTAATAATACTAGTTTTAAGAATAAAATATAAAAAATTAGATAAACTATTTTTATTATTTTTAGTAGTTATAGTTTGTAATTTACAGGTTTTATTTATTCTTTAATTTTAAATAGTTTTATTTAATATTATTTAGTTTTTATAATAGTCTTTTTGTCTTAAAATCTTTTTATAATAAAAAAAATTATTTCCTTTTTTAAGAATTAGTTTCTTAATTCTTAATTTATTAACATAACTTTTAGTTTACTAGTTTTATAAGGTAATTTTCTTATAAATTTTATAATATAATACTTAAAGTTTACTAACTTTTTTATAAGCATTTACTAATATTCTTTATAACTATTATAATTTTTAATAAGCTATTGGCTTATAACTATAGTTTATATAAAATAGTAATATTTTTATTATTAATAACTTTACAAAGTTATATATAAACTCGGCTATTAGTAGTAATATAACTTAGTTATTTTATAATTTATTAATATACAGTTTTAAATACTACTTTAGTGTTTAATTTACTTATTTAATTAATTTATTTATTTAAAAATAATAAGCTATTAAAAGCTTACTATCTAATTTTATTTTATAAATAAATATATTCTAGAAAAATAAAGTAAATAACTTGTTTTTATTAATAACAAATTCTTTAAGCATTTTATATTTTATAATTAAAGTTTATAAGATTTTATAAATTAATTTATTTATTAAAAGTTTTTTATATATAAGTTAAAAGTATGTATACTTAGTATATTAATTTATTATTATAAGTATAGTATTATATTATTGTTTTTTATACTAGACTCTAGATTTTAGTAAATTTGTATTAAAGTCTATTAAAATTAATTTCTATAGTTTTTTTAGCTATAGTAATTAGTTGTAATAAACTATATAATTTATATTTTATTAGTTTATTCTTATTACATTTTATGTAATTATTAAGAATATTTTTAACCTTTTTATACATTTAAGAAATATAAAAGTTTCTTAAAAAACATTTAATTATTTTCTTTATTCTTTAGTGTTTGTGTGTAATAGTACTATATTATTATTTAATTAACTTTATTTTATAGTTCTTTAGAATATAAATAAGTTAGTTTATATATTTTAGCTAATTTTTTAATTAGTTGTTAATTAGTATTCCTTGTTTTAATTTAAAATACTATTTAAGTTCGTTTATTTATTTCTCTTAAATAATAGTTATAGTTACAATTCTTTTTTAAATATATTTTATGAATTTATTTAAATTTTATTTTAAAACTAAGTTCTAAATTTTTTCTATTTCTTGTATGTAATTGTGTTTTCTACTAAAAATATTAGCTACTTTATTATTCTTTTCTTTTCTATAAAGTATTTTAAAATTAAAAGTTACTAATATTTTTGTTTATTATACTTATTATTAATTTAATTTCTTTATTATTATAAAACTTATAAGATTTTTATAGTTTAAGTAAATTAACTATATTTATAAGTGAGTGGGCACTCTAACTGAGTGGGTACTCTAGAATACTAAAATTAACTTACTTATTTCACATCTATAATATACTAATACTAGGTCTCTATATAATCTAGAATTTATTCATATCTTACCTTAACTATTTAATCTATTAAAGGACGTGAAATAATAAGCTAAAAACGTACTTTTATAATCTATAGTATCTCTAGATTAATAATTTAACGCGCTCTTAAAGAAATTACTTTCTAAGATAAATATAAGGCCAATTTAAAGAAGCTTACCTTAATAGAGAAGTAGATAATTATTTAATGTATTTTTAACCTTAATAAATAAGGATTCCCCCCTATAAGGATCTAGATACACGTAATAGCTAACGATTTACTAGAGACAAGAGATAAAGATTCTATAAATAAGAACTAAACAGATAACTTTATTAATTATTATAAGAAAATTAAAAAGGTTATAACATGTTCTCTAGATTATACTTAAGTAATATAAAAGAGTATAAAAATTCTCAACCCCTAGTTTAAGCATGTTAAGGTAATAAAGGAGAAGTATAGTATTCTAAATAAAGATATCTATAACTTTAATAAAACAGGCTTTATAATAGGGGTGATATATTCTTTTATAGTAATAACTAACTCTAAGAGATAAGCTAGCAAGACTCAGTACATATAGCTAGGTAATAAGAAGTAGATTATAATAATATAGGTAATTAACATATTAAGCTAGCTAATTCTATTATATATTATCTTTACGGGTAAAGTACATATTACTATTTGATATAATAAGTATAAAATGTTTTATAATTAAAAGATTAACCTCTTTTATAATAGCTAGATAAATAATTAGATTAGAGTTACATAATTAAAGCACTTTAATAACATAATAAAGTTACGTACTTAGAGTATATACTAATTTCTTATTATTAATAGCCATAAGAGCTACCAGTTAATTACGTTTTAAAATCTGTATAAAGAGTATAAAATTATTACTTTTTATATACTCTCACACTTATCACATCTGCTATAGCCGCTTAATATAGATTATTTTAAGCTATTAAAAAAGGTGTATTCTTACAAGATTATGAAGCTATTATACTATAGTAATTTTTATATAACTAAAAAAGACTTCCTTCCAGCCTTTAAAACTGCTTTTTATAAAGTATTTATAGAGAATAATATTTAAGAAGCCTTTTAAAAAACTAGCTTAATTTTATTTAACTTTAGTGCTATTTTATTTAGGATTATGTAGTTCCTTTATATTCTATTAACACTACCACTAGAGAGTACTCTATAGAAGTGTAAAATACTATTAAACGTAAAGAAATTAAATAAGTAAATAATATTAATTTAAGAGAGAACTATTAACTATAAGTTCTCTTTATCTACTTCTATTTTTAAATTACTTAATTAGTTACAGAAAAGCGCTGTGATGATTGCCTATAGATTAATATTAATATAAAAAGAAGTTAAGGCCTTTCAGAAGCGTAATAATACCCTTATATAATATAGAAAGCGTAAAAGAAAGTGGCTACAGCATAAAAAAGAATTATCCTTTAGTAATACAACTAATTTACTAGGTCTTAAGGGCGTTAGTGAATTAGAAGAGTGTAAGAAGTTCTTTATATAAAGTATTATAAATATTAGCTTAATAAAAAAAAAGCTTTATAATAACTACAGCCAGTTAAAGCATAATATATAAACCTATATAATAAAATAAGCAGAATCTAAAGATTCTTTCTAGTCTAGAATTATATAGTTTTATTACTACGTTATGGATTATTTTGCTGTTGAAATTAATTTTAGTGTTCTAGAGTGCCCGCTCAGTTAAGATGTCTACTTACTTATAAATATAGTTATTACTTAATATTATACTCTTTTAAAATACGTTTTCTATTTTTTAAATGCTAAAACTACTATAAGTAGTTTCTTATTATAAATATTATAATTTAATTTAGGTCTATTAAATTTCTTTAATATATAGTTAATTAGATATTTATACTTATTATTATATATCTAATTATATATTACTCTACATACATAATCTAATACATTAGTTTTTAAGATAATAGGTAATTTAAAATTAAATATTTTAAGTATTAGTACTTTAGTAAATCTTCTTTTAAGTTTAGTAAATACTTATTTCTAAAATTCTTTTTATTAGAATCTTATTTCTTTGCGTGTTATTTTTGTTAAAAGTGCCGTAATTTTAAAGTAATCTTTAATAAACTTTTAGTAGAAATTTTTAAATCTTAAAAAGAATTAAACTTTCTTAATTAATATTAAATAAGGTTAGTTAATAATATTTTATATTTTACTAAATTCCATAGTAATTCTTTTTCTAGAAATGATAAATCTAAGAAAGTTTACTTCTATTACGTGAAAATGGCATTTCTTTAACTATATAAGTAGGTTATATTTCTTAAGCTTTTATAAGACTTTCTTAACATAATCTTTATATTTCTTAAGTAATTTTTTTAATTAGATAAAGACATTATCTAAATAAGCTAATATAAATACATTTAGGTATTTATATAACGCTTGATTTATTATTACTTAAAATATTACTAGTATATTAGTTAATTTAAACAGCATAATAAAATATTTAAATAATTTAAATTTTACTTTAAATACTATCAACTATTTGTACCTTTTTTTATTTATACTTTATAATATTCTTTATAGATATTAAATAGTGTAATCTATTTTACTTTTTAAAGTCTATTCATAAGTTTTTAAATTAGTAGTAATAGGTATTAATTTTTTATTATTATATTATTAAGTTATCTAAAATCTATACATAATTATAGCTTTCTTTTTTTTTTTAGGTATAAATAATACTAGTAAGGCTATTATACTCTTACTAAGTTATATATATCCTTTTCTAAAATTAGTTTCTAGATATTTCTTAAGATTTTATTATTGTTATATATTGAGTTTGTATATTTTTTCTAGTTTTAGTATTACTTCTTTTTAAAGTAGTATCTAGTAATTTTATAGTTTATATTCTAGTAGATTTTTCTCTAGTTTTTTTTTAAATAACTTCTTGAATTTCTGATAATTTTTTTGGAATAGTAAAACTCTTTATTTCCTATGTTACTTTTAACATTTTAATTTATAAAACTTTAATATTTTTTATACTTCTTATATTATTGTCTTATTACTTATAATGAAATGTGTTTTATTATAAAAACCTTTTTTTTATAATTTAGAATCCAAGTTAGCATAATCTTATACATAGGTTATTAATTTAAAATGTTTTTTTTTAATTTATAGTTAGGTTTTACTTAAAAAGCTAATTATATCTAATAATTATATTTTTATTTTTTAAGTTTATAATTTCTATATAGTAGTTAGTTTTACAACTTGCTACTTTTATAGTTACTATTTTAATTTCTAGGTTAATTATTTTTTTCTAAAGTCTATAATGCTATTTTTTATTTTTTATAATTTTACTAGCTTATTTATAGCTTTATATAATATAGTATTATTATATATTTATTTATTTAAAATAAGTGTTTCATTTACTCTATTATTTATAAGTATAAATAATTATTTATTATAGATATTTACCTTTTAGTATATTCTTTACTTATTAGAAAGACATTTTTATAATTAGGTATTCTTAATAATTTTTTCGTTTTTTACTTGTTATTTTCTTGTTTATTTAAAGTAGATTTTTTTACTTTTTAGGCTTTAATAGCCACATTATTAACTATAGCTAGTAGTTAAAAACTATCTAGTTTTTTTAAATTACTACTTAAAGTACATCTAGAAATAGACTTATTTTATAGTATTTCTATTATTAAATAAATTAAGTTACTTACTAAATAATAGTTTTGTTATAACTCCTTACTATATACTAACTTTATTTCTTTTTTATAGTTTAGACATTTTTATTTTAAAAAATATTTATTAAAGTATAAATTCTTACAACTTGTGTTATTAGTTTCTTAACTAATAAGTTTTTATTATTTTTAGTAAAACTTGTATTTAATTCGACATTTTATTTAGTTTACTAATTAATATTTATTATTTTTTAAATTTAATTTACTATTTAAGAATTTACTTATTATAATATTAATATTTTCTAAACTTTGTTTTTCTACTATTTTGTATAAAAGTTAGTTTTAATTTATTTCTTTAAGTTATACTATGTAATTTTTTTATTAGTATTTATATTCTATATATTATTTAGTTTTATAAATTTAATATCTTTTATACTTAAGTTTTTTTTTACTAGTTTGTTCATTACTTAAATTGCTGGTAGACTTTTTTTTAAATTATTTTTAGCTTTTTAATTATTAGCCTATTTAAATTATAGCTTAATTTCTTTAAACTCTAATACTAATAGTATAGTTTTAGTAGTTATAATTAAAAGTACTTTTTTACTTTTTAGTTATAGTTTATTTTTTTAAATTACTTTTAGAAATATTAACATTTTCTTTATAGTATATATATTATGTTGATGATGTTCTATCTTTTATAAAGTTTATTTATAATTACTTATTTTATTACTTAAAGTTATGTTCTAGTGCTTTAATGTTTAATTATTATCTAAATATTAAACTTAAGTTTTTATTATAGTTAACATAATATTATATCTAACTATAAAAAACTTATTCTTATTTAAGTTTAACTTTTTTGGCTATTTTTAATTAAAAGAAATTCACTCTTTCTTTTAGGTTGTCTTAATACTAGTTTTAAAATATATATTTCTATTAGAAAGTAGTTTTCTACTCTTTTATTTATAATATTATATTATTTTCATATTACTTTATAAGTTATATTTTAGCTAGTTTCTTACTTATTTTAGAGTTCTAGAAATAATGTTTAATAGTTTCTTTTATAGTTAACTTTAAAGTACCTTAATAATCTACAAATCTAACACTAGTTATAATTAATTTATTATTTTATGACTTATTTCGTAAATTCTATTAAGTTAATGCGTATTATAGTAATTTTTCTTTATATCTTAAAATAATTCTTAATAAAATATTCCACTTCTTTACACTTTAAGCACACTTTTTATTATAATTAATTTTTTTATTTTAGTATTATTTTTGGCTTAATAAGCTTTAACTTTTTGTTTTCTATTTACACTTTATTTATATCTATTTTTATAGAATTCTAGTTATATGCCAGCTTTAAGTTTTTCTTGATTTTTTTTAAAATAAAGATACTATTTTCTTTCTTTTCCTAATCTTTTTTATATTATTTATTGTTAATTCAAACAGTTTTTATTATTATCTCTAATAATTTATTTAGTTTATTCTTTTTAGAAATCTTATTCTTAACTCTATTTTTAAGGCTTTAGTAATAGAATTTAATTAATAGCTTATTTTTTTAATTAATTTGTAATTATATTTGTTTAAACTTTGTTATATATTTAACTATTAACTTAGTTTATTTAAGCTTTTAAAATTTCTTAATTACTAAAATCTTTTATTAACTTCTCTAAATATAGTGTTTATTTATTTTAAAAATACTTAATAGCTAATAAAGATTTACTGTATTTTATTACTATAGTTTTTTAATTTTTAGCTTCTTTAGTTTAAGTTACCTATTTTTAAATAATTTTTAGCTAAAGGCTAAAACTATTTTATAGCTCTACTTTTTATATTTATTTTTATAGCTAAGATTTAATCCTACTTAGTAGTAAATATTTACTTATTAAACTTATAATATATATTTATTATTATTATAAAACTATAAAGCTTTTTACACGTTTTATTGTAATACTTTAGTAATTAAATTTTAATTTATTTACTTAATTTATTATTAAGTTATGTTTTAAGTATTTAAGTTACTTATATAAGCTGTTAAATTTATTTTACCTATTATTATACTATTTAAAGTAGTCTAGATGTTAGTATACTTGTAAATAATAATAGTTCTACTATATTATAACTAAATTCTTAATACTTATTAAAGTATTTCCTTAGTTACTTTTTACTAAGAAAGTAGTTACTTTTATTATGTTATATAATTTTATTACGTAATCTAAAGACATTAAATATAAGAAACTTTAAGATAATAAAGTATTTATAAATTTTTATTTAGTAGTCTTAATATATAAGTAGCTTCTTTTTAGTAAAAAAGTTAAGAAAACAAGTATATAAATAGTAAAATATTATTTTATTATTTAAGATTAGAAAATAATTATAACTATAAAGAGCTAAAACTAATAAATAAAAGAAAATACTTTTTTATATAGTAAACTCTTTATTGTTATTAACTAATTAATTTTTACCTAAACTTATTAAATTAATTAGTTGTAATTATAAGTAATAAAGTTTATTAAAACCTTTTTATATGTAAATTTTCTTTAATTTACTTTTATTATATTATATACTTTACTTAGCCTTTTTTCTAGTAAGTTTCTTACTAATTTAGTCTTTAACACTTATTTCTAACTATTTTTAATTAGTGTTCTAGACTTTAGTAAAATTATATTCTTATTTATACTTAGTAACTTTATTATACTATTAGGTATTTACTATATAGTGTACTTAATACTTTTTTTTTAACTTATTAGCTTTTTATTAAAAGTCTTTTTTTATAACTATTTATATATTATTACGCAGCTATGTTTTTAATTTAGTTCTATTATTATATTCTATAATAGTAGCTTTTAAAAAAAGTTTAATTAACTTAAAAACTGTAGTAATAAATTTAAAAATAGTAAAATATAAAAATAAACACTATATTAATATTTTAAATATAAAATGACTTAATATAATTTTAAAATAAAATGAGCTTTTATTACATAATTTAATAATAAATTAAAAGTAAAAAATAATTTACTAGTATAATTTATTAAAAAAAGTAACATAAATAAAAAAACTAAAAGTATTAAAATAATACTTTAAAAATAAGAAAATTTTAAATAAAGTAATATAATAATTATAGTAAAAACAACTATAAAATATTAAAGTAATATAAATTTAAAAATAAAAAGTTAAAAATATTACTAAAGTCTAAATATTTATAAAATATAGTAAGTCTATAAACTTATTTAAAAAAGAAATAAGAAAAGTATATTATTAAAATATTAACTTTAAAACTTTAAAATACTACTTAAAAATAAAGCTAAACTAAAACTAGAATTTATTTACTTTCGTATTATAAATATAATAAAAAGAGCTAAAAAAGTGTATTAAAATAAATTATAAAAAATATATATATAACTATGTAAAAGCTTAATAGTTTTACTAATATTATTTATAGTCTAAAAAATAAAAAACTATAATTATGTATAGATTTTAAACAATTAAATAACATAATAAAAAATTGTTATTTATTACTATTAATTTAGAAACTTATAAACTAATTTTAAGAAACTAGCTAGTTTAGTTTATTTAATATCAAAAAAAAAATTATTATATTTAAGTTAAAAAAACCTATAAATACTTAATAGTATTTAAAATAAAATATAAACTGTTTAAGTACTATATTATACTATTTAAATTAACTAACATACTAGTAACTTTTTAAGTAGTTATTAATTACATACTATATAAATACTTTAATATATTTATAATTACATACCTCAATAATATACTAGTATACATAAAAAAATACTTAAGAAATATAAGAAATATGTAAAAAAAAAAAAAACGTCTTAAAAAAATTTCAAGAATATAATTTTTTAATTTAGTTAAAAAAAGTACAAGTTTTATATTATAAAAATAAGATTTCTAGACTATATTATATTAAGAGCAGAAATTTCAATAAATTTAGAAAAATTAATAAAAATAAGAAACTAGCTAATACTAATAATAGTTAAGAATATATAATTTTTTTTTTTAGTTCTATAAACTTTTACTAACAGCTTATTAAAAAGTACTAAAAAACTATAGTACTATTTACTAAAGTAATAAAAAAGATATTAAATTCTAATAAAAGTAAAAATAGTAGTAAGTATTTAATAAACTTAAAAAAAAAAAAAAAGTTTACTTAAGTACTAATATTAAAAATATTTAACTTAAAATTACTTATAATTTTTAAAACAAATATATTTAACTATACTATTAAAGTAGTTTATAGTTAAAAGTATAAAAATAGATGTTTTTACTTTATAAACTACTTATTAAAAAACTTATAAAAGCTAAGTTAAATTATAATATATATAATAAAACGTTATTAGCAAGTATAGTAGTATTTAAGAAATAATAAATTTATTTCAAAAAAGCTAATTATTAAATAATAGTTGTTATAAACTATAAGAATTTAATAAGTTTTATAATAATAATAAAGTTTAATAAAAAGTAAATATACTAAATAAAAACTCTAACTACATATAACTTTAAATATTTTATTAAAAAGAATTAGAAAATAAAGTAGTTAATACTTTTAACTAATACTTAATATAGTATTATTATTAAAATTAAATAAATTACTAATATATAATTATTTAAAAATAGTAATAATTATAAAAATTAAAAACTATTAAATAAAATAAATTATATAGCATTTTAAGTAAAAACAAAAAATAAATAATAACTTATTTTAAAAATAGCCTAAATATGTAAACAAATTTATATATGTACTAGTATTTTTATATATAAAAATAATTTATAAGAATTATAAAACTATTATACATAAATACTAAAAAAAAAACTATAAAGTAAATTTCTGGAAATTAGTATATTTAAAAACTAAAATAAAAAGTTAAAAATGTAGTTAAAAATTACTTAAAAAAAACTAATATAATATAAGCTTTATAAACTTTTATAATTATTAAAAGTACTAAAACAATTATAGTAGTTAATTTTAATAAACTTTATTACAAAATTACTTTTATTTAGTAAACTAAAAAATAATAAAAAGTATAATATAATACTAGTAATTATAAATAAATTAACTAAGTATATATACTTTATTTTTATAGTTGTATAATTATTAGTAGAAAAATTAGCTTATAAAGTTTTAAAGAATATAGTTTTAAAATATAAATTACTTAAAAAGTCTATTACTTATTAAAATAAAGTATTTACGTTATAGTTTTAAAAAAACTTATTAATTAAGTTAGAGTTAAAAAATAAGATTTTAATTAGCTTTTATTTTTAAATAAATAAATAAATAAATAAATAAATAAATAAATAAATAAATAAATAAATAAATAAATAAATAAATAAATAAATAAATAAATAAATAAATAA